>OMLB01026887.1:0-22738 GCA_900302555.1 Myripristis jacobus | reverse complement strand
GAGGCTGCGTAGAACATTTACACTTAAAACAAACATCAGATGTAAAGTAATTGGACATACATTTTAGGCAAAGCCCCTTTGCTTCCAGAGTGACTACTGCCAAACATGTAAACCTTGAGGATTCAGTGACTTGAAAGCTGTATATCTTTTTAATACATATCTTTGCATTTGGCTCCTACTTACATTAACCTATACCTGACCCAATTCACTACTAATTATTGTATATATTACAAGTAAGTAAGTAAGTAAGTAACATTTATTTGTATAGCACTTTTCACAGAGAAAGCTCACAAAGTGCTTTCCAGGATTAAAAGGAAAAACAACAAACATGATTGCATTCAAACAACAAACATGATTGCATACAAACATACACACAAACAAAATAACACATCAACAGCAAGTTGTTTGTCAGGTCAAAGGAACGCCTGCCTAAGAAAATAAGTTTTAAGGTGCTTTTTTAAAACTGACAACAGATGCTGCAGCTCTCGGGGTCTGGGGGAGAGCGTTCCACAGTCCAGGCGCAGCTGACTCAAAGGCTCGATCTTCATGAGTTTTGACTCTAGTGCGGGGAACTGTCAGCAGGTTGTGGTCAGCAGACCTGAGTGTCTTGCCAGGAGTATTCACCTGAAGAAGTTGGGACAAATACTCAGGTGCCTGACTATGCAGAGCTCTAAAAGTTAAAACCAGAACTTTAAACTGGATCCTATAGCTCACCGGAAGCCAGTGTAGGGATGCTAGGACAGGAGTAATATGACGGTCTTTTGCTGTTTTAGTTAATAGCCTAGCGGCGGCATTCAACACAAAACTACAACTGCTGCTTATTCCTATTAAAGGATTAGCTGATGAAGATTGTGATATACTGTTGGTTTAATGACTGTTGACAAAGTGCACCCACTGTAAGCCACTTTGGACAAGGTGTTCTCTCTCTTGAATTTTTATGGTTCACTAAGCCACTTTCTCTCAGGTCAAAGTGAAGGAAATGAGGGAAAGGTGCAGTAGAAAACACAGTACAAAATGTAATAGGTCCTCATAAAAACAATGATCATTGTATTGCTACCTATTCTAACTTTGAGCTGCTTGAAACGAAATTTACTTCTTAAACTTCATCTTCATTACCAGGTAATCCTGCTGTAGGAAGCGTTCAGCATGTCTGAGGAAAAGCCTTCCGAGACCTCTTCTTCTTCGTCACCTCCCTCTTCCCCACCCTCCTCCTCCTCACCTCCCCAAGACTCCCACTTCATTGGGAAGAAAGAGGACATTGTCCGGGCCCGACGTGTGACCAGGCTGGTGAACGGATGCAGGGATGTCCTGGTCCTCTACCACCAGGGGGAGCTGCATGCTATGGACATGCGCTGCTACCGTAAGCTGTGTGGCTGTGACTGTGAGAGAGAGACAGTGAAGCAGGGGTAACATGTGTGTTGGATCTAATCACAGCTCTAATGCTAAACATTCTCTTTATATTTGTTTGCTTCCTTTTACATCAACTACCACATTCCTCGAGTTATATTTTCCTGTAAGTGTGGTGGTTATTTTCTTTGTGTGGTGACCCACCACTGCTGAATAACCTCAGGAGAAACATGCCGAATAGAATGACAGTGTTGTTTTTCCTCTGACAGATTCAGGTGGTCCATTACAGCACGGAGACATTGAGGTGAGAAAGCTACTGTTCTCTCTATGAAAGTATATCGTTGTGTAGAATAGTGCTATACAAATGTAATTCGGCTACTAATGCTGTAACAACTACCACTATAATCTCTAATCTCTGATCTCCATCCTGTGGCATCACCAGGAGTTCAACGGGCAAATGTGTATTGTGTGTCCATGGCACAAGTACAAGATCACCCTGATGGAAGGAGAGGGGCTTTACCAAGCTGTGGAAGACCCCACAGCCAAACCCCTGAAAACACGCTGGCGCTCCAAGGGCATCAAACAGAGGATTCACAAGGTCACAGAGGTCAATGGGGACGTGTACGTGACGCTGAATAGCTCCAGTGAGGCCTACGAGTCGGACACCTACCAGACTGAGAGATACAGGGCTAACCAGCTCAAGTCCCAGCCCAGGAAGTAGCCAGAGCCTCCAGGATGTCTCGGATCTCCTGTGACTCTTCTAATCACAACCACTTTATTTTGTGGCAGCTCTAATTTAAAAAACAGCGAAAAGGGAAAAGTGTCAAGAGCCAAATGAGAAAGTTGAAATGATCCACTTGTTGCTGTGATTCATTTGTTAATTATTCTGATTGGACTGCTGACCATATGCATTTTGCTGCAAGAACTGCTGCAAGAACTGCTGTGCAATATTTGCAAGACAGTTGAAGATGAAGGAGCAAATATGTAAGTGTCAATTTGATTGTGATATGATGGGATGAGGAGAAAATACGGGACACATCAACCATGTGATCCCAGACAAACAGAGCGTGTGTGCCTTTGGATGTGGATGTCACTGTACTTCATTTGCATATTTAGAGAAATATTTAGAGATTTGATTTTGGCCAGATGGATATATTTTCAAGGCAAATTTGTATAATGTAGGACTTCCGCTCCACCCATCAATTTTAAAATGATTACAGATAATTTTCTTTGGATTTGCTTTCTTCTGGTGTTTTCGCAGTGTGTTATTAATGTGTATTGTGTGTGTTTGGTAATCTACAACAAAATACACTGTTTATTTTGATAGAAAAAATGACTCATCATTTTTTGTCCTGCCACTATGCTACATGCTTTGTGAGACTTTATATCATCATCGTGGCATCTGTCTGATGCATTCTTGTCAACACAAGTCAGCAAGGACATCTAAACTTGCTTCCACTACCCCTATAGAGTAAATGATCTGATCAGATTTTGAAGCACCTTGTTACATACATTTATAGCCTGTTATTGCATAAAAGAAAGGCTAACTTTATTTATTTACTTATTTAGATTTATTTGCAGCAACCACTCTTCCTGGGGTGCCCACAAATATATGTTATATGTGAATAATATTACAATAAAATAAGTAAATTACATAAAAGCCTGCAGGCAAAAGAGATGAAGTATCTGTCTATCTTGTGGCACTGGCAGTGCAGGGAAGTAATTTGGTCTTGAAAATTGTTGAATTGACACAACAAGAATACATAGAGCATCAACACTGGCCTGGATGATGATTAAGAAGATACACAAACACTGAGATGAGTAAAATCTGGAACCCTTAAGGAAATCAGGAAATTAAAATAAATAAATAAAAATTCCCTCTGGTTATGCCTTCCAGTCAGCAATACATAACCTCAATGCTAGTGGAGGTCCTCTGAGATTGCCACAATTTTACCACCATTAAGCTCTTAATTATGTCTTATTTATTGATTATAGGTCCATTTAACAATAACAGTAATAGCCCAGTTACCTGTCCGTGTTTTGATTCAAATGTGGAGATCATTTTATAGCAACACCGTGTATACAATGTATCAGTTTATGTCTGTTTGGTGTGTTCCGTGTTCCAACATTTGATACAGTGTATCAGCTCATGTGTGTTCCGTGTTCCAGTCCATTCATGTAAAGCCTAAAGAGGAGGCCCAGCCAAGGCCACTGACTGCTGCGAGCCAGAGAAAAAGTCCAGTACCGCTCAGGCTCATCCTTCTTGAATTTGTCCACAGGAGAAATTACCTTGAACTTAGACATCAGAGTTTTGCTGCTGTAAATATGTGACCAGCATTTTTTTTTCTTTTAGCGGCTGCCACCTGTTGGATCCGCCACTCTTTTAGTCCACAGGATAGACAGTCGTCGCTGTCTTCACCCCACCATCCACTAGGGGGCAGCAGTGCATCTTAAAGTCGTTTGCCAGCTGACATAAAACAAAGAGGAGGAAGAGGAGCCCGTCGCAAACTAGTGACGTAAACCGTTTCTTTGTGGTTAGTGGATGGTGGATGGTAACATCAGCCACTGAGCTGACTGTTGGCACGCTTAAATCTGGCGTTCATTTTTGACTTAACCATCTGTTCTCGGGATATCTAGACTTGATAAGCGATCGCAGCCATGCTGGTGTTTTTGCGTTAAGTTTTGAAGCAATCAAAGATGGAAGCCGGCAGAGGTTCTGATTAATATCACTCAGTGTTATTGTGCACACCAGACGTTATCCAGCCGTCATGGCATCGGGTATGTTATGTCAAGCATGTGTGATATCAGCCGCCAGGGCAGGTTGTTAGTGTTTCTACTCATTCTGATCACCCAGGCAGAGCTTCGTGTTGTTTCATGTGATGATTGTGCTGGGAGTTAACCGGATGGTGTCCACTTCCCCTGCAGAGGATGAGTTCAACCTGCTGGTCATCGTGGTGGATGTGAACCCCATATGGTGGGGCCAGCAAGCCCAGCGGGAGCCAGAGGTATTCCTGCATTAAATGATATATTAATGTCTGAGCTCTCTGAATGCCAACCCAATTTCCCTCTCTCTCTGTGCAGTTCACCCTGTCCAAGTGTCTGGATGCTGTTATGGTGATGGGCAACTCACACATGGCCATGACCAGGACAAACAAACTGGCCATCATCGCCAGCCACTGTCAAGACAGGTAACCGGCCAGTGCAGGAGTTTCATAAGTGAAATGTTGGCAATCAGTGCACAGTGTAAGTCCGTATCACTACTTTACGCACACTTCTCCCTCCTGCTTCTGGCCACAGCCACTTTCTGTATCCCTGCAAGACCTGGAAAGCCGGGGAAGGGTCTGGGGATGACGCCTCCTCCAGTGGAGATGGAAAGTATGAACTGCTGTCTGTTGCAAACAACCTTATTGCTGAGGAGATCAGGAATGTCATGTCAAAAAGTGAGTATAAGTCTCTTTTACCTATTTAAGTTAAATTAATGTAAGTTAAATTAACTTAAAGTACAAATTTTTAATAATCACATTTTTCTAATGACAGAAAAATGATGTCACATTATTAGAAAATGGACATTCAAAATAAACTGTTAAAAGAATAGTGAGCTCGTGGACAACATCATTTATATTGAAATGTGAGGGAATTACAAGAAAACAAAGAAGGCAACAACAACAAAAACATCTCAGCATTGCACATTGCACTAAGGTATAGCTGCTCTTTTTAGGCAATTGCAGGTTTTTATATCAAATTTATGTTGTGGAGTAGATAATGATTGCATCTGCCTTCTGTTTTATGAATGTGCGACTTTACAAATTTGGGGGGCAAGTTTTCACAGCAAATTAATAGGAAAGCAGTCAGTTGTCTTGGTAGTTAATTTACTTATACTTGTAGTTAATTTTTTTATTCAAAAGTATTGATTTTTTTTTTTTTAATTCATCATTTCTGCTTGCTTGTCCTATCAGCCTTGACAAGTGTCCCTGCACGTCTCTGCATTTTATCATGTCCCTTATGTGTTCACAGCTGAAGTGAAGGGACACTCGACAGATACTTTGTTGGCTGGATCCCTTGCCAAAGCTCTCTGCTGTATCCTTTCCATAAAATGTCCTGTGATGGGTTTATAATTTGTAACATTTAAAGCAGATGGGGATGGTAAAGGTTTTGTTTTCATCTTTGTCTGTTTTGGCTTCTTTTAAAGTGTGAGCTTTTGTTGATATAGTGTTTATTTTGGCACTTTATATAGAAAGCAAAAAACTTTTAAGGCCCATAGTGAAAATTTTTATCACGGGTACCATGGGTGGAATAAGTAACAGTGCAGTAAGTCTGCATAAATGAAGCACAGAGACTGAATAGCGTGGCTATCATAATTCATCATCATAAGTCTCAGGCAGAATGGAAGTTGGATTTTTTTTACATATTTTTACTGAACTGTTTCACCTGCCGTACATTTGATTAGTGCAAATCACCTTGCTTGAACAATATTTCTCCTTGGTGGTGAAATTGAGAGAGCAAGGAGTGTGGCTAAGACAGGTTAAACCGCTGCATCAGGCTGTGACCTTTGTTGACAAGTGTTGAAAATGTTTCTTGAACTTTTCATATTCAGATATTCACAGAGTCACAAAGGAGCTGGAAGGTAAGTTATAAATATCTATTATCAAGCTTGAGTAATTACACTGTTCATTTCGTTTTCATCACTTATGACTGCAAATTGTGAAGCGGTCCCAGAGTTTTCACATGTATCCTGTTTCTTCTTGTTATTTTCAGCTGGGCAAGAGATGAAATCAAGAATATTGGTACGCCCCAACTTCTCTAATTTCACACGGAAATTTATTTAACTAACCTGATTTTGATTGTAGATTTTATTCTCTTCCCTGGGAAGGTGATTAAAGCAGCAGATGACTGTGCCCTCCAGTATATGAACTTCATGAATGTTATTTTTGCTGCCCAAAAACAGGTAAAGCAGTTGATCTTATTTGTTTTACATTCTGTTTTGCTCCGTTTGCATTTCACCCACTTCAGAAGCTTCACTGTTTCTGTATTTTGACGTAGAATATCCTGATAGATGCCTGTGTGTTGGACTCCGACTCAGGTCTCCTTCAGCAGGTACGCTCCATGAAACTCATCTCAAGACTGTCACGGTGCTGCTGGCAGTGAAATGCAGAACAAACTTTTTTCCCTTGTCACTATGTTTAAATGTAGATATTATGAGGCATGCATTTAGTATATTAATATTACCAGCATATGAAGCACAGGTATGCCAAGGGTTTGATGCTATGATTCACTGCTTGCACTTTTTTTTTTTTTGCTAAACTGTGTTAAATGTAATGTCAGTGATTTGACAGTGTAGCACCAGGTTTTACACCCTAGCCATTCATTTCCTCAGGCCTGTGACATAACAGGAGGCTTGTACCTGAAGATACCACAGAAGGTTGCCCTGGCTCAGTACCTTTTGGTGAGGATGCCATGCAGTTTTACACATTTTTGAGAGTATCATTCATGTTGTTGTCCTATACAAAGCGACTGATGTGTGTTGATGGTCGGGACTGTGTTTTGTGAACAGTGGGTCTTCCTGCCCGACTCTGACCAGCGCTCACAGCTGGTGCTGCCACCCCCCGCACACGTGGACTACAGAGCCGCATGCTTCTGCCATCGGAACCTCATCGAAATCGGTTACGTCTGCTCCGTGTGCTTATCAAGTGAGTGTGATGATGGCTTAAAAAAATATCTTGTACAGCTGAAATACATGGTGACTGTTGGCAAAACCGAGATGTGTTGCGCTGAAACAAATGTTCTTGTTGTCTTCTCCTCAAGTATTCTGCAATTTCAGTCCCATCTGTACAACTTGCGAGTGAGTACTTTTTTTTTCTCCCACTAATTAACCCTTAATCCAAAGCCGTTTGACTTTGTAACACCACTGAAACAGTCCACTTTGACCTTCACATTTTGAGTTTCAATCCAATGTGGGTGTCAGCTCAATTTGTAAGGGGAGTGCTGGTGGTTTATTTACGTTAAAATACTTCTCAAGGAAATTGAATCAGGTCAACTGGACTTAGTTACATGTCTAGAGGATGTTTCGCCCCTCGTCCAAGTGGCTTCATCAGGTCATGCTGTTCAGTAGACTAGACTGGTTGTCTGAATAAAATCTTTAAATGTATCTCAACTCTTTTCTTTGTAGGACTGCCTTCAAAATCCAGTTGCCACAGATGGTGAAGTCAAAAAAGAAGAAACTCAAGCCATCCACATGACCTGAGCAAGGGCCTATCCCAAAATGCTGCATTTGATAGTCCCATTTACTATTTATGGCATTACTATGCATACCTTTTGTTGTCTGGTTTACTAAACTAGGCTAAGTTAAACCCTGGTTACGGCTTTCGGGCAGCAGAACCAAATGAAACTGTTGTGTTGACTGGCACTGACTGCCTCCATGTGCAGGCTGATAAATTACATCACTCATTTTCTCAGATTACCTCATGCAAACATTTTACACCGGCAAAAATTTCAAGCATCCTGTGTCATCCTTTCAACAGTCCGTTTGGTTGGAGAATTTTTAGGTTAATATTGATATGCAAATGCCTGCACACAAAACTGGTATTGGTAACAAGTTGCACTTCTGCTCAAGTGTTATATTTTTTTCCTAAAAAAACTTTTCATACTGTTTTCAAATAAAAAAGGGCAAAGGAAAACTGAAGGTTGTGTGAATACTTTTTTTCTGTCCGTATTATTAATATAAACTCCAAGAGCATACCAACTTTCCATCAAAGCATAATATACTATATTCATGTAAATGCACATAGCTCTTTAAACCAAAGGTGAACTGGTATTTTACAAGAAAGATTCAAATCAGAGCAAGACAAAGGCAAGTTCGCAATTCTCATCAGCGAGTAAAGTCAGAACAGAGCATCAAACAGAGCTTCTGAATGAGACGAGAAAAAAAACTTGGACAGTTTCTGTGTCGTTATTTCTAATCAAATAATTTCTCAGAAACAACTGGCTATCCAGAGGAACGACAGAATCAGGAAAACTGCCCCAGAGCTGAATCCCGTGCAATTTCTTGAAGATCATCTGTGGATGGGCACAATGTTGCATCTGAGAAAGAGAATGAGGACAAGATTGTGACGAGAGGAAACCTTTTTTTTTTTTTTTTATACACCAATAAGTAACAATAAACAGTAATATAACCCAGAAATGATGCAGAACAACATGGGTACATTTCAATGCTTCAATGCAAGATTGTTTTGCTGGCCAAAACTGCATAATCAAACCATTAAACAATGTACTTGGGGGAAAAACAAACAAACAGTTGAAGCCTGGCACAACATTGCCCATATGAAGGTGCATCTTTGTTGAACATCATGAAATTCAGATTTTGGTTGTGACTGGTTCAAAGTGCTATGGTCCTGATACATAATCACATACAACTCAACTAGTTGTTTTAAACTATAACATGTAAAACTATATTCAGGTCTTTGCTTACATTTTGAGCATGCATCCCAAATTAAAATAAAGCATGTGTGATTGTGTGATTATGGGTTGTGTCAGTGTTTTAACTGCCCTGTTGGTTGCTCTGGCTTTGCATTTAATGCTGGAAGGAACTACGTTAACCCTTTGAAACCTGGATGGATGTCAGAGTTCTCGTGTTTAACGGTTTGTGAAAGGCGTCTCACAAGCATTTAAACCTTATACATACTTCCCATGTACTACAAGAACTAACCTATGGCTGAAAACATGACAGTGACTGTGTCGGAGGGACTCACCCCAGCAGACCTCTCCCTGACCATCGCTGCGGCGTCAGGCTCATCTGCGCTGACTGGCCACTTCGGATCACTGCGACACGTAATGGTTTCTGTAGAGTCGGAAAACAGGACAATGTGTGCTACACTTGAATTAAAAACGCTATTAAGACAAACATACCCGGGTCAACTCCAAAACCTTACCCCTTCACTGTGTTGGACCACAGAGGCAATATTCTGGAGGCTCTGAAAGTTCCCGGTGTTCACAGTCCCAAACTCATAGATTTCATCACCGACTCGGAGGCCCTGAAAGAAACGTTGTACTTACAGGACAGCTACTTTTAAAAGAAAATGGAAAATTCACGGTTTAACATAGTGTTTCTGAAGTAAGTATTTTATATAAAGTCTTAGCTGACTCACAGCTCCGCTTGCAGGGGAGCCTTGTGTCACAGCATCCACTCGTGCAAAGGGAGCAGGTAGAGTGACCTGATGCTCCATGGCCTCAGCCTGGGCCTCTGCCTCGTCCCGCTCACGCTTGGCTTTCTCTCGGGCATGCAGCTTGTGCAAGGCTTCTTCTATTTCCAACATGATGGCCTTGTGGTCATTCTGTAGGCCTCAAAACATTAACAGAGATAATCAAAATATTAGGTCATAAAATCACAGGTGTTACAAGTGACTCTGAGTGGTAAAAAAAAACAAAAAAACAATCCCCCTCCATGGCCACTGGCACTGGGGTGGGCAATATATGAAAATCCAGGTGGACTGGCTTAAATTTAGATATTGGTCCTGTGATTAGTCGCCATGTTGAATAAACTGACAATGAAAATCCGATTCTCTGTGTATGAAATGATGTCAGACTAATTTCAAATCTAAACACTGAAACAATCAAGATGAAGAGGGAAAATCTAAACTGCTAAGCTTCTTGAAAATGAAAACAGAGTTAGTGATGACAACCATTTCTGTGAGAGTGTTTAACGTTACATTCACACAGCAGTGGTTGCACCATCCTGCTAGAAAAATCCAAAGACAATAAAAATGCATAATCTGGTTTTGGCTGTAGACCCAAACACATATGTGCCAAATAATATGGCACAAATCAATTCAGTGTCCGAATAACTCCAGGAAACCAAGAGCAAGCCCGTGTAGCAAACTCACTCCACATTATCAAAAGCAGACATCTGAAACGTTAAACAGTCCTTACAAGAAATGTTGTGTCTTGCTGTCCTGATCTGGTACAGGTTCACATCTGCCCGTGGGTAGCCCTCCTCGTCCACCAGGGGCTCCTCAGCTCCCACGCCTTGCTGTAACGAGAGGGACAAACACATGTTTACGCACAAAAACACACAACCACTGTGTGTGTAACGCTAACTAAACCCTAACCCTAAATGCGCTTCACTTAATATGCTAGCTGAGCGCTTGTCACAGCTAGCCGTTACTCTCAGTTTCATAACGTTAACGTTACATATTTGACCGACTTACATCTTCCAAGACGTCGTAGTACGCTTTTATCTGCTCTTCAATTTCGTCCTTCTTCTTAATGAGGTTTTTGACATCATCCATTGTTATTTCCGAGTTTGTGGCATTGTTTTCCTCTGTCATCTTCATGGCAGCAGTTGTGTGTGGGTGTACGGTCCGCTGAACTACGAGAGCCGCGAAGGTTCAAACAACGTCTAGCGAAAGTAGCGCTCCTGGTCAGTACAGGAAGAAAAGTGGATGGGAGGGCAGGTGTCTTTTGAACAGTTCAAATTAAAAGTTACAGTGGCGAAAACTATTACATTATTTGGATTAGGTAGCAGATCCTGAAGTTTTTTTTATTTATTCTTTTTATTATTCTTTTATTTTATTTTCCCTACATTGTTATTTGTTGTTTATTGTAATTCACCTTAGTTTTCTACTTAAGTATATGTACAGCAACTCTTATAATAATAATAAAAAAAATGTAATGTAATATGTATAGTTCTCATACTTGACATGATTTCACTCATATAGAGGAAAAAATGCTGGTGTCTTTTTAATCAATTTTTGTTTATTATTTGATTTTATTTTGTTATATGCCTATGCCTTATTCTACTGTGTTGCCTGCTTTCAGTAGTGAGCTAACACGTTTTACTTTTAGTTTTGATGACCTTAAGTGTTTCTCATTGTATATGACCAAGCATGCATATGAACTGTGATTGTTTGTTTGTCTTTTTAAGGTTTTTTTATTATTATTAATTTATTAACCCGACCCAAGTCTCTGCCCATATTTGTCTATGAAAATGACTAACAAGTGACAGCAGTGCTTCATTTCTCACTCACCACAGCCTTTAACTGAAAGGTCCACTTTACTGTCCCACAAGAATTACCCCTCAATTAATGACACTGAAAAACACATGACATTGACAGTATTAATACATTTATAATAATTCTTTTATTTTAATATTTGAATCTTTGATGGTAACAAAATCCTTCATGGTCATCAGAAACTTCTCATCTGTAAACGATGCCTCTACAAAAGTCAATCTTCAAAATATTTTGTTGCTGCTATTTATCTGATCTAGTTAAAATTATATAACATTATGTAAATACATTATAAATTTTCTTTGTTAGTCAACTTTGTACAAGTACTGAAGGCGACAGGTTATTTACACTCACACCACTGAAACTTGCCTCGAGGGAGTCCTCTGACTCGCAGGTGTCCGAGTTGATCATCTGACATTTAACGGATTTTTCTTCTAGCATATTTATTAAATTTCACAGTTGTCTATTTTAGGCACATTGGTACATATTTTCAAAAAAAGTGAATAAGAAAATAAACTAAGAGTTGGATGATAATCCTGGTAAGTGCTGTGTGACCTGAATGCTTCCACATAACTTCTGAGCATCCTACTTTTGACTTATTACTATTCATAACAAACCGGCAGCAAATATCCTCTAAACAAAACTGGAACGTACAATTTTCCTGAGATGACATACAAGTGCAACTTCCTCTTATGGTAACAAATTGTGTGCATCAAGTGTTTCCTATAAAGTTCAGATCTGGGATTAGCTTGTCTTTTTAGTCACAGAGGATTTCCGTGGTCTTTCTGTATGAGCACTGTGTGAAACCCGGTGCTCGTGAGCTCGAACAAGGTCATTAAAAAAAAAAGTCATAGGCTGTCCATATCCTGTAACACAAAATGCTAAGCTTAGTTTTCCTTCATGTTTAACAGCTGTAGGACATGAACACCTTACTGTGGTCGCTCTGGAAATTTGGCATTTGTGTTTGGTACCTTCTCTGAATTATATCTAACTGCAACCTACTTAAATTACCATTAAGAATTAAAAGTAACCAGTACCAGATCAAGCAAATGAGTGTTTTTTTTTTACTCTAATTATGTCTAACAGTCTGTGTCTCTTGGACAGGCATCTTGATCCATGAGCACCAGCACTGTCTGCTCTTTGATGTCGTCATCCTCCTGCAGCGCGGCATCGTGAGCCGAGGGTGAGCATCTTTGCGACACCTCGGTCTGTGCTGGCATCTCCTTCAGTACCAGGTCAGACTGGGCCGTAGCCTCGTTCACCTGCATCTGCACGGCCTGCACCCACTCGTCTAGCTGCAACTTGAGAGCATTCATCCCATCAACCAGCTTTTCCTGTCTGCCTTTTAGGTCTTCTATCAAGTGCTGTGTGTCACTGGTGATCTGCGCTCTCTCCTTTGCCCTGGACCCAGAGGGAGCACGTCGACGCAGCATATAGCTCTCGAACTCCTCTGGACTGAGGTTGAGTGCTGGTCCGTCCAGCTTTTCAATGAAGGCCACAGCACAAGACTAAAATACAGGACAGACATGGAGATGAGTAACATACAAACCTCTTAAAGACTACATTGGTGTATGCTGGACTGGAGTTTCATTACATATGCACTAAACTAACCAAATTAGTGAAGTAGTAGCCACTCTCTCCCGCCATCAGACTGTGAGGGAGACCGAAGCGAATCACATATTGCATGTTTGAGTGGAGTCGAGGCGGGTTGGCCTTAAGCACCACATAAATCAGGCCGGACAGGAAGTCGTCAGCGTTAGCCGGCTCGCTGCTCGAGGTGGAGAGGGCTTCGAACACATTCTGACTGCATTTGGTCACACAGGCGAGCTTGTCCTGAGGTGCTCGTTTGGCATCCATCTCAATTATGGCTGTTAAAACAAAGGGTAGAACAAATACGGAACATGAAATGCTTCAGAGCAGACAATCCATGAAGAAGACATTTACAGCATACATGACAGTCATTACATTACATAATGAGAAAAGAGCCTTGTAATAATGTAGGTATTGAGTTAGTGGATTACCTGTTATAGCAGGCAGAAAGGGGTCACCTGTGACTGCGGTCTCTTTGTCAGGAAATGGTACATTCAGCATCTGTGGAGTGACCCAGTTAAAGGACCTGCACGGTTTGGAAGACATCAGTCAGACTCAACAACAGACAGGCTTTCGGGGAGTGATTTAGATTTGAAAAATGGTTTAAACGGTACCAAAACGGTTTCAGAGAAAATGACATTCAGTTCATTTAAAGTTACCTTATCCTCCTCTGGAGTGTCAGATCCTTCTGTTCATCATCACAGCTATCGTGGCAGAAAACCCATTTGTGCAAACGCGTCATAGTTAACTTCTCTATGTGCTCCATTATCTGAGAGACTTGAGCCTCAGAAAAACCTGAAAATCCAAATAAATACCTTAAAAAAATATTTCGTTATCTTCATGCTTACAGAGTGAACGGCTGTCTGCCACAGGACTGATGAACTGGACTATACTCACTGCTAAAATGTTCAGCAGTATTCTGGTAGAAATCTTGCACAAGATCAGACTGTTTCTGCACTGGTAGGTTCTGCAAAATAATGACAATCTACAGTCACAACAGCTCAAAAAAAATCAAAGAGAATGTGCGAAAATTACAAAGTAGTGGAATTAAAATCTTAATTATGGTAAAGAAGGAAAATATTGAACAGAAATTACATGGTACGCCTCCATAGTATTGAGGAATGCTGTACAGCGGGATTGCAAGCGTTGGGAGGAAGGGCTCCGAAGCAGTTTAAGGAAACCAGTAAAGTCCCCAGGCTCAAGGCCCTGATAGGCTTTTAGGGCATTCATGTGACTCTCAGAAGACTCTAGAGACATAAAAATTAGCAGTTAATCAAAATAAGTATGGGAAGTAAAAAACTCAGTAAAAATAGCTGCCATAAGGTCTCAGTCTGTGGTTGCAGCATAACACCTTCTGTTACAACACTGTTATGCCTATCACTGGGTTTGGTAAAATGGTGAAATACTGAAAATATTTTTACTCTTTTTACTTTACAAAATGAATGCCTACAGACCAGACCATGCAGGAGTCTACCCATTCTTTAATTCTACACTAAACGCAAATTGCATCTCTGAGTCCGTCAGTCAGCCAGCTGACAGCATGATCGTACTTCATGACATTAGCTCAATGGATATCATGTGCTGAGCAGATGCCTCATGTTTTCAGTTACAAATTTAGGCTATCAGATGAACATTTACACCACCAGAAGACCACACAAGAAAAAACTCTGAGGCCATGGAAACAATTGTAAATTGTTGCAGTGGAAAAAACAGATCCCCACAGAGCTCAGTGATCTCAAATCATTTGCTCTGACCTATATCAGCCCCATGCTAGTTTGATATAGAGCTAAAAGGGTAAGAAAAATACACTTTAATTTGGTGATTATTCATGCACTTTTAACATCACCATATTTTAGCAAATAAATATCTCACATTTTAAATTGGAATTGTGTTTTATATTACAGACTGCAGTTGTTGTTTTTTTTCAAGTGCCATCCTTACAGGGTGTTTTTGAGTCAGGAAATGACTGACTAACACGCCTCCTCCACTGGCTGACCTAAGACAGCGGTCCTATTACCCCTCCAATACACCAGTGACTGCAGGTGTCATTGTTAAGGACAGGCATATTCTGAAAGTTGCTGATGTTACTATTATCATAAACCTGTTACAGGATCATGAGGTAATCATGGGCTTCTGCTTGGGCAGTTGGTATTGAAGTGTTGCATTTTTACAATACAAAAGAGGTGGCAATTGATTTTTAGGAAAAAACAAACAAACAAACAAAAAAACAACAATATTATTCATAAAGAGGCTCATTTTTTACTTCAACTGTGGTAAAGCAGTTAATGAAGGAATTCTGTCAGCACACTCATCAAACCCAGATCAAACCCAAAAGATGATGTGACAAAAGTGACCACTTCCATTCGGCCGCTGTGAGCAACATGTCGCACAAAGATTACATGCATCTGTAGAGAAAGCAAAGCAAACTACCTTGACGTTTCGGAGGTGACGGACCACCTAAAAACAGTCTCCTCATGGTGTTAATTCGACGCCCCTTCTCCATATTTTTCTTCTCCTCAAATTTGGAGAAGGTGAGAGGAGTCCCATCATTGCTTGGGCTACAGAGAATGACAACATCAGGCATAAAAAAAAACATCAACCCAGTTTTAATGCCTACTGTCCTGCCACAATCATCATGATATACTAAACATAATGAGTTTTGCTACAAAGGTGAGTATTTTGCATTAACTGACAATTATTTCAATGTCAAAATACTTGACAGGACTCACAGACAGTATTAATATGAACCTTTATTAAAGAAGCTATACTAGTTTCTCATTAGCATGCAAATTTATGCAACAATATGGTCTAAATTTAATACTGACAACCTACAGGGGGAACCTGTGGTGTAAGTATGGTATTTCTGTCACTTACTGTTCTTACGTTGTTCTGTTCACATGGACACCACAATGTATTTCCCCGGTAGTTACCATGGCCACAAAGATGGCAAAATGTAAATGCTCCTTTGAGTCAAAATGACTATAATAAATGGTCCTTTACCTGATGTCCTGCCTCTCGGCTCCAGCTGTGCGGTTTCTCTCCCTCCAGCACTTGGAGCAAAAGCCCTGCCATGCTGGGTTCCCATAATATCCACAGGCATTCTTGCAGAGGAGCTCCTCCTGAGACACTCTGATCCCTCTTTGCTTATCTGTCCACATTGTAGAGCTCTCTCTCTCTCTGTGTATGTTTCTCCTGTTACTGCCACCTGTTGAATATTGAACACAACACTATATCAGAAGATTAGAGGCTTTCTTAAGAAATCCACTTGATAATTTTAAGAATATCCATGAATATCTTACAGTTTATATCTACACTTTTTTTTTAATTTAGCTAGCTTTATTTATTTATTTATTTATTTATTTTATTATTTAGGCTTATACCGGGACCTGAGTCCTAATTTCGTATCACTAACGTGTAAATGTGAGCTGGTATGACAATAAAGTTCCTTGAATCCTTGAATCCTTGAGCGCAAGTTGAAAATAGGTCAGAGGGGAATGGGTTTGCCCCGTGTTTCTGGCTGCATAAACCACAGCAGGTAGTTGATCTATGATTGTATGCATAAGTTTACACCAACCAAACTGTTATGCCAGCAATGGTATCTGCAGCTGAAACAGTGCTGGTACTATATCAGTTTAAGCGAGGAAAAGCAGAAAACCCAGAGGACCCATTAAAACCCAGTCCGCTGGGTTATAATGCCTCCGCGCTACAGGGTGGCTGACAGTCAGCTGAGCGGATTTAGGCCACTAACGATACCACCGCTGTTAGCTAACATTAGCAAGATAACGACGACATATTTAGCGTAAAGAGTGGCGTTTAACTTCTGCCTATCGCACATGATAATTTATGTGAGGGTTAGCTAACGTTACAAGAACAAAACCCTACTTTTCGTGTGGATAAACCCCGCCGTGGCAGACTCCTCACCGGTCCGTCTTGGGCGAACACATCCCGAAACAGTTGCTTCCTTCTCGGACTCCTCACTCACTTTTCCGCGTTTAACCGTGCTCACACTCCTCGGAAATACCGGAGCTGTGAGGTGGTGACCCAGATCCTTGAGACCCAGCTAAGTGAAAGACTACGCCGTCGTTGTTTTGAGGTAAAACAGAGCCTCTATACATGTAAAGAATAGGGTTTAAGCGGCTTCCGCAAACCGAAACGCCGCAGGCGCACGGTCAGCTGCTTTTTCTGACCCCGGAAAAACTTCACAGGAACAACACCAGCTGTTTTTTTTTGTTGTTTTTGTTTTTTTTTTTGAGAATGGTGGTTTCAGCCACAGATATGAATACGAATATGTAATCATTTCTTCATATATCTGTGGTTTCAGCGAACAAAGTCAAGCACATGTTTGAATTTGCAAATTGCCTGAAAAACTGTATATCTCTCGAAATTGCTCATTGCGTGTGACTTAAGGAGAAAAAAAGTACACATTTATTTTTTTATTTATTTTTAATTCCCTACAAAAATACATACTCTCGATAAATAGCTGCTCTCTGGCAAGTAGGCCAGGTTACCTGAAAGTAATTTAACTGGTTGCTTTTTACTTTTAATGCAGTTTTTTATAAGGTGTTTTGTGTAGACTGGAGGTGAAGGCTGCATAACTGTATACTATTTAAAGTGTTGATTTAACCTTTTAACTGTGCAATAATTTATACCTGTAGGACTTTACAACAATCCAACAATGCAATATCCCTGTACATATAAGGTGTATATAGGTATACTTCATTTTACATATGCTCATTTTCTTATTTCTGTGTTTGTTGTAATATTTTGTTGGATTAATGCACATATTGAGACTCAATGCACATAATGTACATGCTTTTGATACAACTTATACATAATGCACATACTTTTTACAGTTTGTAAAGCACATATTTTTATATTTCGTATTTCTTTCT
The DNA here is from genome assembly GCA_900302555.1 of Myripristis jacobus. Taxonomy (NCBI): domain Eukaryota; kingdom Metazoa; phylum Chordata; class Actinopteri; order Holocentriformes; family Holocentridae; genus Myripristis; species Myripristis jacobus. The sequence goes on along the minus strand of OMLB01026887.1, from coordinate 4,908 downwards.
ATTTTCTTAAAATTCTTAGGGATCAATAAAGTATTTCTGATTCTCATTCTGAATAATATCTTATTATTTGTAATATCTAGTGTTGAATGCTCCAGATATTTTAGGTGTGGATTTATAAGTTGTAGTACACATTCCCTCCGCAGTGCTGGACGGCGATAGTGAGCTAGTGATGGGATGCTGACATGGTTTTTCATTGGGTCCTGATTAGATGATAACCATACTCTCGCAAATCAAGGTTAATTGAATATTCTTTGTGTTGTTCTGTGATTTTTCCACAAAAATCCTTCATTCAAATCTGAAGTAATGAATAAATACCTCGCTTGCCCTTTTCTTTCATTTCTGCTGGCAGGTGCCCCCATGATGAATGCGGAAAATGTACATTTATAACACAAAATATTGATCTTAAATTGCACTGCTGCCACACCGCACCAAGTGCATTAGTATGGGTTGTGGGTTCCTTTTGAAACAGTATCCTATGACAAGGCTGTATGGCTGTGAGAAGATGGTGTGATGGGACACCAGTTCATTTTAACATGAATTCCTTCTTCAACATATTCTTTTACTCCACTTCTTTCTCACATCTAACTTATGTTCGTCGATAAAGACTTTACTTTGAAAACAACAACAACAACAACAACAACAATAATAATAATAATAATAATAATTTGCTTTACTCTTGCTCGTCCAGCATCGTCTCAACGGCTCTGGGCTCCTCCTCTCGTGTGCCTAGCAACGGTAACTAGGCAACAGGACGCATTCCTAAACACGGCTATGGAGGCAGCGCTTTGTGGGTGTTTATGCATACTACAGAGTAAAGTTGATAACTTTACATTGATAACTCTTTAAAACAACACTGAACCTTGGAAATTGTTTATTTAAGATTTGAAACTGTTATCCTTTCTGTTGGCACGAGTTTAGTTTTTTTATCTGAGCTAGATCGCTGTTCCTGGTTAGCGTTAGCCAGCTGTGAAGTGATAACGGTTAGCGACAGGTGACTACCAGTCGAAGTAACCTTAATTAGAAGTCAGCTGCTCCATCACAGAAAGGTGAATACATGCGGTTTCTCGTAACATAAAACGTGAACTGTGGTCAGCTATCATGTCAGATGATGGAGCCGAGAAACATGGCCCTGTGGCGAATCATCAAGAGGAGGAGCAACAGGACGCCGGCAGTGTGGAGGGCAGGCGTCCTGGCAGTGATGAAGAGGAGTTCATTGAAAGAGAGGAGGAGAAGAGCAGTGAGAAGAGAGAGAGGAGTGTTGGAGGTAGGATCAGGGAAGCGGAGACCGATCGACTCAAGATGACCAGGGACTCACCTGCCTCTGAAGTCTACAGCGCAACCACAGAGACACTTCAGCAGAAAAAGGGGATGCCCCATGCTAAAGCACACGCGCTGGTAATTATCAAGAATGTATTGTCATTGTTGTCAGTTTACTTTATATTAATGCAAATGTGTGTATCAGTGTACAGAGGTTTAGGAAAACAAAATTTATTACAAGTTATATTTGTCCTTTTGCTGGCTTGAAACACAAGTGTGCATTTGTTCAATTCAGTTTTCAATTCAAAAGCTTTATTGGTATGAAAGTTGCAAGAACAATTTTGCCAAAGCATCAAAGTACAACTTGTTCAAATATTTGGACAGTATGTAATAACAGTAGCTATCTCTGTCTCAGCATCTCTGTCTCAGCCTCACCTTTCAAACAGTGATCACAAACTCTGTTTTCTTTCTCTGTTACCATGATTTGTGAATGAACTTGTCTATCATTCAGACACTGGAATGGGCCTTTGGGATAAATCACACTCTTCCTGTCTTCAGTCTGCAAGACCATGATCAGCTAGTGATCCTGTATGCTGGCAGCAATGTTGGGGTCATATACAATCATACCTCAAACTCCCAGCACTTACTTCAGGTAAAAGCACTTTCAGATTTAGTTTTTGTCTGGCTAAACAGAGGAATCTGTATGTAGGAGATGAAATACAGGCTTCTCCTGTTAAAGTCAGTACTATGGATCTTCGGGGCAGTTGTGAATAGCATTTTATTGTCATAATGTTTTCGTGTTGGTGTTGATTCTAAATAGTGCACACTCACAAAAATCATTCTCCACAGGGCCATAGCAGCCCCATCTCTTATTTGTGCGTGAGTGAAGATAGACGCTGGCTTGTAACAGCAGACATGGGGCAGGACAGCCTGGTTATGATCTGGGATGCCTACACTGGGTAACATTCAGTTCTATGCTCATTAAAGTTTTTATGTATTTATTTTTTTTTGCTCCTGATTTTAACCTCACACATGGCATGTATTCCAGAATTCCTGTGCGTACTCTGTTTGACTGCCATCCTGAGGGGGGCGTCACAGCTTTGGCATTGTCAAAGGACACTAAACATCTCGCAACTCTTGGGGCTGGAGAAGTTCAGGTGATTGTGACCATATGTGTAGTCTAACTTCACTGAAATACTTGAAACAATGTAAATACTGACAGTATTGTAATAGTTTATTATGCTCTTGAATGGCTGAGTCTAGATTTGTGTACATAAACAATCAACAAAAAGGAGGATAAGATTATGATCTGTGATGATGAACAGGAGGCAGACTTTGTGAACATACTGTCAGTACTCACAGTAATTTTTGAAGTGGTACTTATGGTACTTGAGGGGCTGCTTTTACCCTGGATTTGGTTGTACCTCGATGAAATGAAGCTCTTTTGACTGTCAAAGCATCAGCAAACATTTTTTTGACAACAGAGTTTATTTCATTTTGAATAGGACAGTTCCAGAAAGTGTCAACTTGATGACATTGCAAAATATCACCTTGGCTCTCTTTAAAGACTTTGTTCATATTCAACTTTCTGTTCAACTTGCTAACTGTCCACTGTTGGTTGCTTTTCCATTCACCATGCTGATATTTTCACAGTGCCTATGTATATGGGATTGGACAAGTGAAGCAGAAAAACCTTTGTGGTATACTGAACTCAATTCTAAACATGGTTTACAAGTAAGTGATCTTTTTATCTTATTTTTACCTTTATGGATATGACACCCATGAAATAAAATGTTCTGATTTGATTCTTTTTCAGAATTACATAATTTTCAGTCCAAGTGATAGCTCTCAGCTGCTCACCAGCAGCGATAGCCAAGTGTTGTTTTACAAAACGGTAAGAGTCACTGTTCTCCATCCTTGGTTGGAATGCCTAGTACAGTTGTTAAGTGTTTTTACGGATTGCAGTAATCACCTGTTCTATTTCCAGACCCAGGAAAGTCTGGAATGCTTTGCCCCTGAGCTTGACAATAAGGTAGAGATATTCATCAAAAAATGTTTGAAGATGTCACTGAATTTACAGACATGGTTTTGTCTTGTATGATAGTCAGTAATTTGATGACTAGATTTCACTATTCCATCAGCCCACCAAGCATTGCACCCCTTACTGGTGTCTATCTGGATGTTTGTCAGACTTTCAACAAGGTGGTGGGGTTATTCAGCCAGTCAGTGTTTCACTGGAAGGAGTTTCAGGCCCTAACAGCCACTCAGGCAGGCAACCTTGTGCTGTGGGATATAATGAAAGGCTGTGCTGCAAGCCAAAGCTTCACCAGAAAGGCCATCAAGCTCATCCCCCTCCAGGAACACCCCATCACTGTACTCACCACAACTGACAGGTGTTCAGAGCCAGAAATATCCATCGCTATTGCATAATACAGTATATCTAGCTTTTATTATTGGTATATAATTTTTGCTTGTGTGTTCTTGGATTTTACAGCTATATTGTAACAGGTGACACCCTGGGCCATATAAAGTTTTATGATGAAAACTTCATGCTCCTCGGCTGGTACAGTGAATTTGGCCTGGATTCTATTGTGTCCATCTCCTTTTCCAAAGAGTGTACACCCAGATGCACACAGGCATATCCCGAGGATTGCACTCTGGAAGCCAAACCATTCATTGTCAGGTATAAGAAACAGGGCATGTCATGTCTCCACTCTCAGTTGTAACACACATCAAAACACCAAAAAAAATGCTGTTGCCAATCTTACTAAACTGACCTGTCCCTCTTCCTGCAGGAACTTTGTAGTGTCAACACTCAGCTCAACAGTTGTACATGTGAATGCAGAGAGTGGCATGCCTCAAATCCTGTTACGTGAGCACTACGAGCCTCTGCATGCAGTGGCCTGCCATCCCAGACAGCCTCTTGTTGCCATGGGGAGTCACAGTGGCATTTTAAAGTTGTGGGACTATAACAGAAAACTGACCATCGTCAGCAGGGTGTTTGAGACCGAGAGGCAGATTCAGTGCATCGCCTTTGACCCTCAAGGTGACTCACCATCATGCTTCTGTTCATATTTGTGGTTACAACAAACAAAATGCTGTTGCACATAACAGGTGGCACCCTGCTGCAGGATTTACCTTTTGTATTCATTATTTCATTCAAGAGCCATGTTTATATCTTTCAACAGGATTATACATGGCTGTTGGCTTTGGCAGTGGAGCTGTCCACATACTGGATCCTTGTACTTTACAAAGTGATTCTGAAGAGTGTTTCAGTCACACTGAAGACAGCATCCATCACATCACTTTCTCCTTAGACTCCAAGTACCTTGCCACTGCAGTGAGTAAAGCTTTTTTTTAATCAGTTCTTTGTTGTTCATCACCTGAATTTCCTTTGGGATCAATAAAATCTATCTATCTATCTATCTATCTATCTATCTATCTATCTATCTATCTATCTATCTATCTATCTATCTATCTATCTATCTATCTATCTATCTATCTATCTATCCGTCTGTCTGTCTATCTATCTGTCCTCTAACATAATTTAAACCTATTGGCTGTCTGTATGCTCAGTAGATTTACGACATGTGCTAATTTTGTGAGACTGAGCATTAATATTTCCAAAAAGAATGTGCAAATCTGCCAAGA
>OMLB01026886.1:15457-55977 GCA_900302555.1 Myripristis jacobus | reverse complement strand
AAAAAAAAAAAAAAAAAAAAAAAAATCACCCACTCTGCCTTTCCTCCAAGCTTCCCTCTGCTTGTGCCTGCTGCAAACCCGATTTCGCTCGCTCAGTCTGAGGCCAAGTTCAATTTAAATCATAATATGTGTAGATCTTTTAATCTGTGACTTTTATTGGCCTCCGTTGGTGACAAAAGAATTGCAGCAGCATTGGCAGGTCTCTGGCACGGCTCACAGCGGTGGACTGCATTTGATACAAGTAATAAAGTCACATTTTCAATCACCATAAATTATTATTCCGGTATTTTGTATGGGGCAGAGTGATTTAGAGCGCCTTGAACTATAAATGGGTGGCGAGTCTTTGTTTCATAACAAAACGGGCCATAAAGTAATCATGTAGCCACTGGTATTGACCGACATCCCTAAGATGAAATACGGTTGTGCCGCAGAACTATCGGCATTGGACGTTTGATTGGTACAGAATAAAACGGTGATTACGGTTAGTTGCTATGGTGACAAGTGACAAGTCAGTCGGGCCATTCGTTGCGTCATCCTTGCGTAGGAATGGTGGAGATGTGTCGTTTGGATCCGAGTGTCCCTCTGTGTTACATAAGCAGTTACACAGCTGTCAGAAAATACACTTCAGTCTGACATCAGTGACAAGATGAACCTGACATAACATAAATATCCATATGAAGATAATGCCTCTCCTATCAGCTCCTCCACATGTGCAAACCTTGCGTCATCACACACCTTTTACTTAATATAAACTCTTAGATGCTGCAGACTGTTGTAGTTTTCACACTGTAGAGAAAAAAAACTACTAATTACTAATTACTCATGTTACTGTGATTGAGTAGCTTTTTGTGTACTTTTATTATTATTATTATTTTTATTATTTCAGTAATTGTATTTTTACTTAAGTACATTTTTGCTTGAGGGTTGTGCTTCACTACATTTTAAATCACATCCATTACAGGGAACAAATGATCAGTGGCAGATTGTGGAACCCTTCACAATAAAAGCTCAGTCAGCAGAGATTGTCATTTCCAAATTTCCAATATAAGGTGCATTGTGATGGTCGAAGGAAGCGAGGACCAACTGGTGGAGTAAGTGTGGGAAAAAAAAGAGGAATACCATGAATGAGAGGGCCTGACGATGGGATCCGTGTAGACTCAACGCTCATATCATGCTCATTCCACACTTCTTCACTTCAGTTTTTGCGTAATGCCCCTTTTAAAAGAACGTAGTTTGCAGCGTGTTCTCTACTTTTTTTCTAACTGCATGGAAGAGATCACAGCTAACACAGTTACTGTTTGGAAAAAGGAGCTCAGTCACTTTTAAAATGAGCTACATTTAACTTTTCCTGCAGTGCTTCTACTTCTACTGCAGTAAAATATCAGCAAAGTAACAGTACTTCCACTTGAGTAGTGATTTAGCACCGCGTCTACTCACCTGAGCACAGGCGTCAAAACCTCTGGTCTAACCTGCTTAAAAAGAAAAGACAGCAGCAGCTTGTTAAAGAGCAGCTAGTGGCGGCAGAAATAACTTAATTACAGTCGTCTTTCAAAGCCTTCGGTTTACACGGAAGTTATCCTTGTGGTACTATGGCAACGGTGCACCTAAAAACGGCTGCCGCTCCGACCGTCCTGGGACGTCGATTTAAACGGGAACGACTGCTCTTCTCCATTCCAGTTCTGATGGCTGCACTGTGCTGTGCGATGGTAAAATTTGTCCATTTATAACCTCAGCAGGTGAGCTTTTTCTCACTTACAGTAAACATTAGTAATCGGTGTGCAGATTCACAGCCAGCCCGCCCGCCCCTGCTTACAGTAAGCATATGTGTCCATACACCACGGCTGTAGGTGCCATATGGAGCCGGTGGCAAGTTTCCCCGCCGCCCCTGCTCCAATGGCACACTAAACGTGCCACTGTGTGTGTGCGCATTGACACCTCATGTTGTTGAGCAGAGATTTATGCTTCTGCTGAAGTGTACAAACAGTTGTTTGTTGGTATTGACTTGCCCTGTGGTCAATCCGTTTCCTAGAATAAATTATGTCTTTGGGGAGCTTTCTAGAAGATCTCCTCTTAAAAGGGATATGGTAATTGGTGGTGTGTTACAAGACACAGTCTCTTAAAAGGTCGGACATCCATACAGTTTGTTATTAATTATCGACCTTGATCTTTCACACTACGCCCACATGCTGAGGTTCAGTAGACAGCTAGAAAGGGAGGTTTTACGCTGTAAAAATCAGTTTTTATTGTATTAACTTGTTGTTCTTGCGCTTGGCTCTTTGAAATCCTCCACAAGACATTTTGCCATGCCTCGACACCTGACAAATTAAAAGCCACTGACACAAACTAAATTAAAAAATCAAAACAGCGGCTATAACAACCAACGTCCTTCAGAAGAAAAAAATCGAATGCAAGACCTTTACACCAAAGAAAGGTGAAGAAATATCCCGAGCCATGTCCGTCCCATGACCGCCATCAATATCCTAGCAACCGTCTCCCGGGGCTGTATAATCTCCCCCATCTGGCCAATTAACAAGAGGAGGGGGGGGCAGAGGACCAGAGAGTGGGAACTCGGCTTAGCGCGCCGGATGGAAAGGCTTGAGACCAGGATCGCAGCTTCATCACTTCCACTTGACACCCGGGCTATTTCTGTGACGCCCAGGTGGCATCTTTCTCTCCTGCTTCATTTCTGCCTCGTGATTTGATTAGGTGCAGCGCCTCTCGTCAGTCCAGTGTCGTGTGGAACGGATAGCCACCGAGCTCTGGCCACCTGCCTCGCGTTAAGCTGTTTCGGTCTTAGTGGCTGTGCTTTGATAGAAACACAGAAATAGCCCGCCAGCAAGGTTAACTCCTATATACAGTGCGTCCACCGTGTAGCCTGCAAGGGCATTGGCTTTGACTCTCTCTCTTATTGAGCTGAATTGAGGAGAAGTGAAAGAAGGCTTCCTGCTGAAAAGTTTATGTTCACAGTAGGAATGCCGGGTTCGCCTTCATCTGGCAGAACTGTTGGGGTACGTGTTGGATCAAGTTCACCCCATCTCGCGGAAGGCCTTCATCTGCCGGAACAATTTGACAGTTTTTCACCACTTCTGTGAGAGGCAGACAATAACGTCAATGCTCCATACCCTGCGCTTCTTTTATCTTGCAGAGATGCCATGGTGGGAGTGCGGCTCCTATTCCCTGGCACATAGGATGCACGCAGCAACTCCCATGAATTATTCACAGGTTTTGTTCTTACTTACAGAATTGACACTGTTGCAGGTTGTGTGTCATTTCTTCACCTGTGGGATCCCCCATGAAGTGTGTGTGCTGCTGTGCACTGTAAGGTAAAGGTTCACTGGTATTGGCCCAGGGCGATTTCAAACTTTTTCATGTTCTGGACCCTCGCGCTGACTCTCATCACACCCTGGACCCCCACTTCTAGTTATTTTCCCCTCTGGACTCTGATATGAAAAGATATTTTCGATTGTGTTAATTATGGAATTGTCTGTTGTTCAGATAAATTCAAAGTGGTGAGATTAAAACATAACGCTTAAAATAACCACCATTACCAGAATGCAAGTAAAAATAAATAAATAAATAACAGTACATACAGAAATAAATAAATAATTTGCAAAACAAATACTATGAAAATCAAAAGAAAAAAGAAAAAACATAAAATCAATGATGCTGGATTGGATTCCTTCTGCTTGTGAAAGGCTGCTGTCAGATTTCATTTCACAAACATTTAAATTACAGTGAAATTAAACTATTGCTCATTTTGCTGAGTACCCCTCGGAAGACCCTCAAGGACCCCTGAGGATCCCTGGGCCTCACTTTGAAAACCACTGGTGCAGACCCGTCATGGTCATAATGAATGTGCCCACATCCAGCCACACATGTGGTGCACGCTCCATGCAGAAAACTATTCTTTCCACTTAATCAAAAGAGACTGACTCACTGATACTTAGGAGTATGCCCAAATCTCTCTGGTGTTTTTACGCCCTGACCTCCACATGCGTAGGCATCACCACAAATTAGCACAAGCGAGAGCCTGGTGTCCTCTGGGAGAGGCGGTTGTCAGTCTTTAGATCTATTCTTGGCGCTGGGAGTCATCACACAACTGGGGGAGCGAGGAAACCTGACAGGTTTTACAGTAATCAATCATTTGTCCTGCCTCTGTTTCCCAATTGGATGTGAGTGATGACAAAGAGGAATAAAAGGAATCTATTACTCCAAGGTATCAAAGGCGAGAGTTGTGCTCGCCTCCTCGCTGGATCAAATGGAATAACCAGCCACGGCATCATGCGGAAGAACACAGAGAGGATCGCCACATGCGACCACAACCTGCAAGATGAGCAACCCTTCACAACAGGCATCGCAAATATTGGCAGCCCAGTCACGACATACTAAAATGTATTCCTTCTGTCTCTTGCCCTCTCTCTTTATGGTATCCCTGCCAACATATCGTGCAATTATATCCCAACATCCTAACAAGACCTCCCAGTGGACCACCAGTCAGTGACGCTGTCAATTTGGTGGCTGAGATGCCTGGAAATGTCTCATTACGCTGCTGAGGGAAAGCAGCAGAAACTCCTCTCAACCTTGCAGAGTCACTCCATATGAACCATCCTGCCCAAAAAGTCATTATAAGGAAATAACCCAAGGGATCAGCACCTACCTCTGCACGACCTCCGTCTCCAGAATGAATAAATTAAAAGGTGGATTTTTTGCGGAAAGAGCCAGTGGGTGGGGGATTAGGATGCCATACACCCTTTCTGCACACAAAGACATCTGTCCTCTGGTTTGGTTTGTGTTTCATGAGAAAAAGACTTCAGGTCTGCAAGGTTAAACTGAATCAAAATGATAGTGCTGGATCTCTTTGTAACAGAGCAGATCAAACGTTAGCACATGATGCGATCTATTTTGCATTGTGTGAGTAAGTTAAATCAGGCAAATAGAGATTTATTCATAAAGTGCTTTCAACAAACTATGCTTGGCAGAAGGATCTTTGCAGGCTAATAAACCTGACAAACACAATTGAAAGCGATAGGAAAAACAAAACCCTTTGTTTTGGCTTATGATCTGGAGGCATGATTGTGAAATTCAAAGGGTTTCACCCTGATTTCACCTTCTTCTTCTCTGTTTTCATGATACGCTGCCGCGTGACATGAAATGAAGGCAAGCATGAAAAGAGCTAACAGAAGGCGGTGGGTCGATGTGGTGGTACGATCACAGTCTGTCTGCTTTGGCCTGCTGTGTGTGTGTGTGTGTGTGTGTGTATTTGTGTGTTGTGTTTGAGTGTGTGCGGCTGTGCATATGTGTGTGTGCTCTGCATCAAGCTTGGCTCTCATTTCCATGTTTTCTGTCCAACACCTCCTACCTCCCCACTGCTGCTGAATCCGAGTCCAGGAAGGATCCCCCGCAGGCCCTGAAAAGTGGGCCTGCACCTCAGCATCCAAGTTTAGCGGCGACTGGCCTAGAAGAGCTACTTTCTCATTGACAGTGCGGTTTGCTGATTGGTGAAACAAGGGACCCCGCTGCGTGCTTCAATCAGCGACCTGACAGGCGGCAATTTTCTATCAATGTTGCATCACCGGGGCTTTAATTAACTGAAACAAAAGCTCTCATCAAACGCTGCATTTCATGAATTTTAACAAATAACAAACTTTCACTTCCTGTTCCTTAACATCATAAAAAACCAAATGATGATGACTGATTATTGCTGATTGATGCTGGATTGATAACGCAGGGCACTAATGTAGCGTGTTTGAAAACAGACAGCGTTTAGAGCGCTTTTCAAGAACCACACCAGCGAATTTGACCCATTCCCTACAATTTACCCACAATTTAGACTGAAAAAAATGTTTTTGTGAATCATGCGGGGGTATTTAAGATCTCCCGACATATATCAAAATTAATTTTCAAATCTGAATCTTTGTTTGAAACACCCACCTTATAATATTCTGCTTATTTGACTAGCCAAGTTCTCCAGTTCATAAACCACACAGCTGATAATCGGCTGCAAGAAGCCGGACTATTTTCCCTTGCGGAAGGACCATTTTGATTTGAAGCCATCAAAATACAACAGTGCTGCTGCTTTTAGGAAAACTAATGTGGGGGACTTCATTACGGTGATGGGATACTGGTGTGAAGAAAGTTTGAAGCCTCTAAAAGTTCATTTTCATATCGTAGTTGGACTGAGAAAAGTGATATGATATCACAGATCTAAAATATGACTGCTCGCCTCAGGAAAAGATTGAAAGAAATGTGAAGTTGTACATTTTGTTTATACTTTTGCTCGGGGTCAAAAGGCTGAACTTGGCCTTTTTGGTTTCAAATCCCAAGAAACGCTCTTTTGACAACATTTTCCTTTAACACACCTGTTTTATGGGACACGAGGACTATAACAGGATTATATGATTATTAAAACTGTATTGCTCAGTAATTCTTCAGCTCAGTAATTCTGCTTTGTTGAGGCAGAATAATGAAAAGGTCCCAGTTCTAACCAATGGCCTGATTTGAACCGCCTGTCTGGGAATATTAGAATCTCTACTCGAGCTTAACGCTGTAATGATGAAATTGCTGGTGGACTCTCTCTATTAAACACAGCTTGGTCTCGGCCCTTTTCTATCAAAATAATTCTTGAATGAATTGCAATAATGACCGCTGGTTTCATACGATTCCACTGTGTACCCCCTTGTGAACTAATTTATGTTGCCAGGTTTCATTATTCCCTCCTCTTGCTGCTTTTTATACCACCTTTCCAGTCCACCAGGAGGGATTTTCTCTCTTATTTCTCGGAAAATTGAGCCGGAGCAATTTCAAATCAGTTCAAATCAAAGCATGAAGAAAATCACAATTGTCTGCAACGCTTATATTTGCATGCTTGTTTGTTTACTAGCGTTTGAATATGTAAACACGGCTAATTTCACAGCGATACACAGGTTAGGAAGATCCTACATATAGTATTTAAATAAGCCGTTGGATAATAGTGTTATCACGATGACTCTCATTTTTGAGGTGATGTAGTGTGTGTCTCCAGAGCTAATTTTAAACCTCCTTTTTTAGGCAGGCAGGGCTGCACCATCTCCCAGTCTAGTATTACTTTCCTATTGAATTGTGATGTAAAGCGTGATGCATTGTGGGAGGCAGTAATCTAATCCCCGTTGCTGGCACTCCTGAGGGTGGGAGATCTTGCCATGTGATTGGAAAATTTATCTTAATAAAGTGACAGCTACATCATCAAACCGCCGCCCCCCTGGAGCAACAGTGGCTCTGGCACACAAACACATGCAGACACACCAAAGCGAACAGATAAACACACCAAAAAAAAAACAAAACACACACACACACATATACTTCTGTAATCTATTATTCCACACGCCCACACGCTAACGAGCACGTGCCACCCTTGCAGTCTTAACATACTTGCCCTCCCTTTCATGCTGATCGCACTTTCCCCCCGTGTAAAAATCATGTATAGATTGTCGGTGATATGACTTCCTCTGCATTCTCTGTCCAGAAAATCCACACAGCATGAGCTTAATCCACAAAACACAAAAAGATTATCGGCCTACTACATGCACACTGCTGAATGTCACTGATCAAAAACGGATTTAGCACTGAAATAGCAGATGACAAAAAGTTGGCAGGCGCGCAGCATCATAGATACGGGCGATCTTTTCCGTGCTTTTGCTCTGTGTGTGTGTGTGTAAAAGCGGCAGAGAGATGGATAGCAGGTTGGGAGGTCAGTTAGAGAGGCGGGCTCATCCTCAAGTAATCTTATTTTGTAACAATATGAAAAAAGTGGCACGGTGCCTTTTTTTTTTGTTGTACGTGTCTCATTACAGCGACAGCATGCGCGCATACTGTTTGAATGGGAGGCTGCGATGGAGATGAAATACCACACTCTGACTAAAACAATAGTATCCATCGGGGGAACAAGCGCTCCCCTGCTGTGTGCAGTACGCTCCGGTTTCCTCGCTCACAGTAAAGCGCTTTTAACAGTCAGCGTGTCACTGTTGTTCTTGTAAAACCTGCCAGTGCAGCTCCTCACAGGCCACTGGCTTTCATCCATAGGGCAGATTCACTGAGCCTCTAACATTCCCTGTGTGCCACTGAAACTTACTTCACCCCCGCGCCTCCCGCCCCTCCATCCCATCGCCCTTTGCCAAACTCTCACACCCCCTTTAGCAAAAGCTTCCACGGGGCTGTCGACTCGGATTTGAGTCAACAAGTCCACAAAACAAAACAAAACAAAAAAAATAAATAAAGAAAAAGTGAAGTTGCTCGGTGGCCAGCAGCGGAGGACCGAGGCTGTACTGGGCAGCTCTCGCCTGTAAATGTGTGTAATGGATGTAGCGGCTTTGCTGAGGAACAGCATCCATTTCTGTGTAAATTAAGGCAAAAAAAAGAGAGAAAGGAAACAGTGTGCACTACACGCTGGTAACATCTTTATTTTTACCTTGATACCAATGGGCACAGCCGGTCTGTGATGTGTGCTATTTTCTTCTTAGTGCATCTGCTTAAAATGCAGAGCGAAGTTTTCCCTGCCACAGCCTTTTAGCATATTCTGAGTACTTTTTTTTTTTTTTTTTACCTAACATGTTTTCTTTATTTATCATCTTCTTTATCCTCATGATGTTCAGCCTCAGAGTTAATACAAATCAGGATGATCTCCGACAATGTCACCAATGTGTCTAAACTAGATCAGCTCCGTGATTGCTATGCATATTTGACTCTACTGTTTATTGATTATGGTGGAGATTTGTCTCTAATCCAGTGCACATAAATGTATTCCGAAGGCGACAACAGAAAGAAAAACATCTTGGCTGTCAAATGCACTGCCATAATATCATCAGTAATTTTGTGTTACAGCGCCCGGCTTGTCCACAAGAAGAAGTGATCTCTCATTAGTTAGAGTGGCTGGATCATGACAAATACCAGCGGGGTTGCTGTTGATTCTGGGTGGTTAGACATCACTGTCATAAAGCAGACTTGGCAGAGTGGTGTGATCAGCATGTTGACTACCGCAGCAGAGCACAGGGAAGCTCCTGGCCCTGTCCCATTACTTAAGGCCGGTGGCTGTGGCCTGTCCTGAATCCTTCAACAAACTGGGTCAAGAGAGCGGGGGACGGCATCGAGAAAGCCCACATTACAACAAACACATTACAGATCGGCATGACGGAGCGCCGCCGCTTTCCTGAATGATTTATCAGCTTCAGGAATCGAGGTTACCGTGTTTGTTTTGGTGGCAAACAAGGCATCCGTACTGGAGCATGTATGTGCAGTCGAGCGTTCTGTTTTTATCGCTTTCAACTCCCTTTCTTTTCGCTTTTGCCGCCGCGGGTAGTTGGCATACAGATGGTGACAATCATGTGCTCGTCATTTGTCAAAGTGATGAGGAATCTGAAAATGTATAAAGGAAAATTACGGGTTTTACTGATTGTTTTTGTACAGCAGCCGACAGTTGTGGCATTCGTCATGACAGGCTTCTACACAGACCATTGCTTTTGACCTTTGGAAACTTGCTTAGCTGTTTGCAAAACTTTGACAAGCTGGATTTCAAAACAAGCCTTGGGTCGTTTGATGTGCACGTTAAGCCAGAAAAGTGTCTTGTCATTATAACTGCAGTGGCAAATGATGATGAAAAGCTACAAGCTCCACCTTGCCTGGTCCTAACCACACTCTTTGACCAGAATATTCTGCAGTGAAGGCAGGTGTTGTTGTGATTAGAGGATTTTTTATTTGTCTTGTCATTCCTTCATCCTTCCTTATCAGCTGTGAGCAGCACAGCAATGAGCCATCTTGCAGCCATAAGTGAGAAGCAGAAAGGCCTAAATGATGGGCATCAGTATTTAAGTTGTACATCAGGTAAATTCTGGGTGTTTAGCGCCTTAATTATGCCGCCTGCTCTCATTTGAGTGGCACATCTGGCAGCCAGTAAAAGCAGGCTTATTTCACTCTGCATGCAGCACCATTTGTACGGCGCCTTGCTGATATAAATCCTGTATGTACATCAATCAAATTAGCCTTTCTGTTGTTATTTATTCATAACATTCAGCGGTTCAGAAGATCCATGCGCTTCAGCATAGAACACATTTGCTGCAATCAGTTACCGAGATTGCTCTTGTGGAGTTTGAGTGTAGCACATACTGTATGTGGAGAAGAACAAAGAAAAAAAAAATGAGAAAACTATTTAACATTGTATGAATTGTTCAAACGCCTGTCTTGCAGTTATTTGCGATGCTTTATGCTGGACGTGATGAATTGGAGTCATCAAAGAAGCCCCTTCAAACGATGCAAGCGCAGTCATAGTATTACAGCTAATGAAATTCAGATCAAGTGCGAGAGGGAGAGCTTTAGTCAATGGATTGTGGCTTAGTGCCGTACAGCAGAGTGCACTGATCACACTGAATGCAGGCCAGGGTTAACAATCATCCATGAATGCTAAGCGGCTCAGCAAGTATTCCTTCAGATGTTAAGTATTAGCCTCTGGTCTTTCCTTTCTGCTTCAATATCTTATGCTCTTTTCCATGCTCACCCCTGGTTTAAAGAAAGTGTGGCCCGCCAAATTAAAAGGGTAATGTCCATCTGCCCCTAGAAGTGATCCTCTGACCGTACTCCACAGCGAGTCGCATGCCATGAATGGAGGCATTTTCCATCTGTATTGATTCATGAGGGACTGGCATTTCGTTGCAGCTAGCCGGCTGTGCTCTTTAAACCAAAAAAAAAAAACAATATGCAGTTAGCTTTGTCTCATGCACACCAGATTTGTTTTCTAGCTCTTGGCAAACATGTTGCTCTACTGAGCTTAATGTGACTTAACATGGCAAGTTCAATGTGGTAATACTTCTTTCCGCCAAGGGCTATGAAAATATGCAATTATCACAATGTAGCTCCTATGGTTAATTCTGTCTAAGCTGCAAACCCAAAGTGGAGGGTGGATCGCTCAGAGCGGCAACACGAACTGGCTTTTTGAACAGCTCCGACTGTTAAAAGAGAGCGGTTTGAAATGCCATGGTTGTGTTTGGAAAACCGAGAAAGCCGACGTCTCAAAACTGTCGTCGGTTAATGTTTGCCGGGGAACAGACCTCATTCCAGGTGTGTTGACATGAGATTCAAAACACCATTCAGGTTCTCTGTAAGATTAAATAAGCTTATTAAATGTTGAATTTTGGTTGCACAAGAGGCTTTGGATGATCTTTTGAGGGTTTTATAGGACTCTGAAAATAACATCAAAACACTAAAAAAAGGTTTGTTTAGTAGCAGCCCTATCCATAAAATAAAGGCAGGCCCCCGTAAAATCAAATCTCCGTAAAATCAGCCTTCCAAGCCCTTATTTAATCTGGCAAGTTGACTGAACTCATTCTCATTTACAGAGACTGCGTGGGAGAGTGGGTCCAGAGAGACCGGAGGGTTACACAATATATACATTTGCACACTTATACCCTTCAGACTGCTGCTGCTGCTCCTTAGAACTATAGTCTAAAAATACCAACCGCATTGGGGGTTGCACTGGATTCCGCTCAGTTTTCCCCACATTTAGGGTTTCAGAGCTTTTTTGTCTCACAGTGCACGGGCCCTGCGGTATTTTTCTGACCATCCATTTTACTGACAAAGGCAAAGCAACTTGTTAATGCATGACCTTTTCCATATTGTCATGAATGACAGGCACACTGATTCGAAGTCGAGAGAGATCTACCGGCCACTGGATCAGCGGCAAAGTACCAGTCAGGCAGCAAAGACGATTCTGAAACGAACCCTAACCTCTGTAGTGTGAAATATTGTGCCCTCGGGTGTGGCAGTAAGACGCTGTGGATTTGAGAAATTATTAGGAGTCCAAGGCAAGTGAACAACACTGTGACCCGTTCAGTAGTGAGGCTGATCCTTCTGGGAAAAAATAAGCTGTTCATTAAATGGACACATGGAGCCCAGACAGAGATCTCAGATTCTCATCCCAACAGTGTGGGTATTACACAGACATGTTGCTTAAAGCTTTGGCCCCAAATATAGGGGCCGAGGACTCTCAGGGGTCCTGGAGAAGGCTCAAGGGGGCCTCAAGTAAAAGAAGAACAGCTAACTTTATTGTTATCTCATTGAGTAGAAGTTAAATAGCAAGGAGAGGAGGAGATGACTCCATCAGGGGAATAATTAAGAACAGATATTTCATATCCACCATGAAAATATGGTATTACAGTATTTAAATCCTCTGTAATTTGCTAGATATTATTGGTCATAACTGAAAGGGGTGACTCATCAGTCCGTGATACTTTTGATATTGGCATCAGTTCCTAATTGAATGATTTTTTTTTTCTTTTTGGCATTATGCTGATTGCACCCCCCCTTAATCGTTTACCGTCAAAACAAGTCATCTGGGCAACCCCATTTATCAGCTCCCCACCGGCTACTGCTGCAGATAAATCCCCTCTTACTTTTAACTGTGTCGCTTATCTCTGATCACGCTGTGGTCACAGCTAACACAGCACAAACAGGAATCTGCTCGTTGGCAGAGGTCACTGCTCCAGATATGCATGAATTTTAAATTTTCCTCTGAAGTAAATATTAATAACCAGAGGGCACTCAGTAGAGCGCGAACCTCTGCAAATGCTGAACAACTGTCAAACTTGCAAAGCTGCAGCCTCCACAGCGGTTTATGTTTGTTTACCGTTTGTCTTCTGGGTTTAATTTTCTAATAAAACAGCTTGTGAATGCAATTGCGTTTAGCAGCTGGCTTGCCAAATATTGGACTTTCCCACCACCACTTGAATGCAGCATAACAGTCATAGACAATTATAATTGCAACCATCGTGTGATAAGATGCAAATGCCGACCAAGTGCTTTTCTGCCAAATCTATAACTTTTCCAAGCATCTTGCTAAGAAACAAACTCAGACAGTGGCGGAAGCATTACTTCCTTCCTTGTGTTTGTTCAGCAGAAAGTCAGAAATCTTGTTATTGGTCTTTTGATTTCAACCACAAAAGTGCTATAAAGCAAGCTGGCTAGTTGCCCGTGTTGATTGCACATTACCGCAGGCAGGACACACTAGCAGGCAAAGTGCATTTTCAACAACAAAATACTTTGATGAATAATTCTACAAATAAGATTGTGCGTGTCCTCTCCTGCATCTGAATCTGCTGCATCTGAATGTGTAGCAACTGCAAATTAATGAGCAAATTCTTATTCATTTAAAAGAGCAAACTTCTTTATTTATATCCAATAAAAGAAAGACAGACGTTTCTTTGAGGTAACATAACTTAAACTCTTTGGCTCGTTGTGAATCTTGCTCTCCCAGAAGATGCTACATTGGCATTCCCACTACATTTTCATATTTTCATGTTGGTGATTATGCATTTGGTGTCAGTATAAATCCTAGTCTGGGATTCAGGACTGCTGGTGCAGAATTATTTGATTATCCCGTGAATAAATTCTGCTAAAAGATGTGATAAACTGTGATCAAAAGGCAGTGGAATTCAAGCTGTCAGATGGTGCATTGCTCTGTCAGACGGCATGCAACATTGAAAAGTTACCTGTGGGTTACGAGGGCTTTCAACTCATGCATATTTTCAACCTTGGAAAAACGTCCAGGCTGTATGTTTTTTTTTTTTTAAATATGTAAATATTGGGGCCTCTCCAAATGCATAACTGTACAAATGTGACATAACAAAACATAAGTAACATTATAGAGGACAGGGCGCTAAATTAAACAGGACAGTTCACTGACCTACAGGCCCTGCTGCACTTGTTTAGAGCAGTGGTGATTTCCACAGTGCCCATCCATAGATTTTGAATGAATTTTCTGCGCTATATGTCGTGTCTCTTCATGAAATCTCAATATCCGCTCTCTAGATTCCGTTTGTTGTCTTTATCAGCGCTGGGATCTCATCATTTTACACTGTATTGTAAAGGCAAAACTTCAAAGCCGCCTTTTTCTATTGGAGAAAATAAATATCTCCTAGATTTCATTGACTCAGGCAAGCAGCTGAGAGGATTAGTCTGGGAAATGCTACAGCTATTTTACCCCCTAAATCTTTTGTGCTCAATACGGCAGACACCCTGTTTCTAAAAACTATTAACTATAACTCGGCGTGATCCGGAGCTAATGGATGCCCAGACAACCCCGGAATCGTTCTCAATGGCAGCGGGACATTGATCTAGTGTGTTGATATACTGGGAAGTAAACCAGCTACGTGCAACACGCTCTGAGGCTCCTGTGGACGTGCTGACATGCTGACTGAAGCTCGATGCTGTCAGCCACATCAGCAGCTGAGATGAGAGAGAAGACTACAAACAGACTGTCATCTGAGGCAAAGGAGCCCGATCGTTGCCGGAAATGTGCTCCTGTTTTTCCGCCAGGCACGGGGTTTTTACTCCGCTGCGACGTGGGTCAACATGTGGCGCCATCACCCACATGCCCTGTGCCTGCTCAGGTGCCACTCAGCCCCGGGCCACATGCTAATAAAACCAATTACCTGTGGGAGTGCAAGGTTAATGTGAGGTGAAATGTGAAGCGACACAATTAGTTTGCTTAATACTGTCAGTAGCCTTTGGATAATACTGTCCACTCACCGGGAGCCTGCAGATGGGTCAGACTCAAGTCTTCTGTCACAGCAAGGTGTAATTAAATCCAGAATTAGCAAGATTTTTTTGAAATCCTGTATTACAAAAATGACCATAATATGTCTGTGTAGCGGTGTCAACAGTGTTTTTGATCTGAAGCGATGGCTCAGCAGTTTCTTTGTCATGTTTACATCTCTGGCCTTTGAAACTAACTTTCTTGCCCATAGTGTTTTATTTTATATCAATGAATGAATGAGTTAATTATTTTTTTTTAAAATAAAACTCACCTACTGCATTTTTAAGACCCCGTCCTCCATTGCAAGATGAGTTCCAAAGAAAGCTAAGGGCCAGTTCAGATCAGAGATTCATAGCAAGACTTTGGACAACTCATGACTATTTGCAAAAGAATCACGGTGCCTCATTGGATCACTTTAATGTCAATGACTCACTCTGGCCACACTAACCACTCTTGATAAAATGCTGTCCACAAGTTAGATGGTAGCAACCTAGCATTAATATTATACGCTGTAACTGCCAGTGATGGTCCATTTTTCTGGTAACGTACCTAGAACTGCTATACGATGGTCACAATTTAGGACTATTCTCATGAATAAGCACAGTTATCATGAAAATAATCACCAGTTGGCATCTCTTGATTGCAATATTAAAGATGACGGTATGTTGATATTTACCTTGTAGGCAGCTTGGCTTCACGAGAATCCATCTTGCCAGGCTTCAAGTGATGAGCTTGTGGCCAAACCACAGTGCTTCAGACCAATCAGCATCCTGCCGGCAGCTATGGGTGTGGTTTATGTGTGATGACAGCAAGAAGTGACAACAGCTACACTTTGTTAGCTGTAAACGTTCCTTAGACTGCAGCTCTTCATCGCTCTCCTGTGTCATATTGTTCACTGATGTGTTTGGTTGAAGTTAGCCTGTGATGGACAGATGGTTCATCCAATCATCATCCAAGTATTTTTTGAAAGTGTCTGCACTTTTCCAAACAGTTTCCAGTGACGACTTCTCAGATAGTTGTAACTGTGTAAACCATCTGGCACATCAGGTTACGACATTATAGCCTATCAGACAAAACATGCAGCACAGCAAAGGGCCAGATTTGAAACCAGGCTGCTGTTGTCAGGACTTAGCCTTGATACGTGGTACATGCTCTACCAGGTGAGCTACCTGAGCACCCCACACTTGTTGATTCGACAATGTGTTTGTTTGTTTTTTGAGATGCCAGCCAATGACTTCAGTTGCTCAGTTCACATTACTGCAATTTTCACTGCAACATTCTGCAACCATTTCACCTGGTTGTGAATCTGTGATCTGAATTGGCCCTAATAACGCCTCCCTGGACGTGTGAGAGAGCCCTGTGTAGACAGAGGCCAGTTCTATTAGTGTTATGGCAGGTTCGATAAAGGTCATAGATTACTTATTAATACCCTTGTAAACTCACTTTCAGTTGATTGCTATTTGATTAAATTTTTCAATTCAATTTTATTTATTTATATAGCCCAGATTTGTCTCAAAGGGCTTTACAGGAAATACAACATCCTCTGTCCTTGGACCCTCACATCGGATGAGGAACAACTCCCTAAAAAACCCCTTTAACAGGGAGAAAAATAGGAAGAAACCTCAGGGGAGCAACAGAGGAGGGATCCCTTCCCAGGACAGACAGCCGTCTGCTTTCAATCCTGTTGGTTATATTCTGCATCTACTTTACTGTTTAGTATATTTTGTCTGTTTGTTTTATTGTATTTTATGTAATTTAATCTTGATATTCAGCACTTTCTAACTTTGTTAGGAAAAGTGCTACATAATGGGTGCAATGGTGCCTAAACAAGAAGCGTATCGATTTAGAGGAAGAGTTCACCCGAGATACAAAAGCAAAACAAACAACAAAAAATTGTGCATTCCATTCATCCAAGTAGTTTTTGTGTGATCAGGGGAGGTTTCCAGTCTGCTGCAGTCACCTCTGCCTCTCAGTGCTCAAACCGTCAATCATTTACCTGTGAAAAACTCAACCACGGCAGCGCTTTCCAAAAACAATGACACAGATACCTTGTATAATCCACAGCCCTCGGGGCTGAAGAGTTTTGTTTCTCTGCTTCCTACCGAAGAACACAGACAAACTATCTGTTTGCCTGAAATTCACACTCCTTGAGGGCAGAGGAATTCAGATCATTTTGCACAGAGCTCCTCACTCCTCCTCCTAATATTAGATGATACAACCTATAAACAATTGATTTATGTCAAACCAAACAAGTCAAAGTATTGTTGAATACTTGACAATATTTACTATTATCATTTACTATTAATAAAAATGTATTTAACTAATTTAAAACTGATAATATAGGAAATCAACTTATCAGCTATTTCTCACTCAGTCATTACTTAACAATTATTTCCGTATTTAGTAATGATGGTTATTGTAAGGTGCCACCAGATATCTTAAATGCCATGTGATGTGTGTTCCTGCAGAGCGAAGACTTCTGATTGTCATGGGAATGATTGCTGGTGTTTTATCTGCAGGGACAGTTGCTGTTTGTTTGCTCTACAGGTACTCTACACACACGCACACACGCACACACACACACACACACAAACATGTATGCACACATGCATGCACACACACATGTTGGCACATTCATTCAGTACAGTATTCATTGACAAAGACCACACCACATGAGATGTAATGTGAATAGTTTATTGAGTGAGCAAGAGGTTCAGAGTGACAGGGACATAAAAGTGTTAAAGGGGTCAAGTGAAGTAACGTTGGAGTGGATATGGAATGGCTTGGAGGAATCCTGGGGAAGCCGAAACTCATGGTAGGGACAGCCGTCTCTGTCTCATGCAGTGGCGGTTCTGGGTCATTTGCTGCCCTAGGCAAAACTAACACCCCCTCACCCTGCCTCCACTCACCTGGAGACATTCTCCCCTCACCCCTGAACACTGTTTGCAAAGCAAATATAACTAAAACTCAGAATAATGTTTGGATAAATCATCTCTTTCTTATTTTATCAAGCATTTCAGTATGATTTTATTTCAAACACCCAAAAGCCAGTGCTTTAAATAAGCACCCAATGGATTTCTAATTTTCATTACTGATCCATGAAGGGCTTAAACAGCTAATGTGTGCCATCACACCCCACTGTGTTTCCTACACAGACAATAGAAATGATGCACAATGTAGAGAGAGATATCGAGAAGGGGGACATGACAGCCATGATAAACAGGGGATTAAGGGTCAGTCAGCTTTACAAAAGTTGGATATGAAGTTAAAAGAGCGTCTTGTATAACAGGAAGTACATTCTGCGTGAGAGTCTCCATGAAAGGCTGATGTTGTGGAAGGTTGACCCCAGTGAAGTCACACTAATTGCCTCCTATCCTGCTGGCAAGGTCAGGAAGACTGTATCTACAAGCATGCATTTTTGTGTCCACTCCTGCTACTCTCCATTTTTATGTTCAGCCTTACTCATTAATTAACATAAATGAACATAATATTCTAGGTTTCTTATCCAAACTCCAAGGCCTTTCACACACACTCGATGGAGTCCATCTTTGCCAGCATGAAAGACAAACCAGCTCTACACAGAACAGGCATCTATCAAGTAAAATAAAATTTAGTATTTTTGACAATGCATCATGTCTTAATTGATTTCCTGCAAATAAATAAATAAATCAATAAAATGAGTCTGAGCTGCAGCACTTTTGGTGCTCAAATCTCCAATACAGTGTTTGTTTATACAGTTTTTCTGTTTGAATTATCATGTTGATTAGGTGCAAGTCTGTGCTTTAATTTGTTGTTAGTCAAGGTTAATGCTTAATGTTTTTTAGACATCTTTTTTTCTTTGATACCTCAGGAAAACATTTGCTGGGTGCGTTTCCTAAAAGTGAAGAGTGTGTGTCTGAATGCAGAGCTACTACGTGAACTGAAACAGGTAAGAGGAACTAGTCAAAAGATATGGAAAGTGCCATTTTGTGCGCTATGTATACTTATACAAGCACTGGTGTGATGTTTAATGATGTGTAATGTGTGCATGTATGTGTGTGTGTCTGTGTGTGTGTGTGTGTGTGTCTGTCTGTGCAAAAATGTATACCATTGTGTTTGGTCACACTTGTGTTTACATGCATGCTTTGCATTAAAAGGTGTTACATAAAGGGTGTTTCGAAGAAAAAAAAAGTGTTTATGTCTGAGAATTGATTTTTTGCTTTAATTTTTGTGGTTGTTGACAATTTGATCACCGGCTTAGTTGATTTACAAACCTTTACATGACTGTCTTAGTGCACAGACATGAGCCATCCAAACATCTGCACCTTCATCGGTGCGTGCCTGGAGACCCCACAGCTCTTTCTGATTACTGAGTACTGCCCTAAAGGGAGCCTGCAGGTAACCTGACAAACACAAACACATATGCGCACAAAAACAAGCCCCACCATACGCACTAGTTGGGTAGGGGAGGGAGAGGAGTAGGGTGTTACATGCATTAATTGTCTTTTTTTATCTTCAGACTTACCTACTGTGGCTTTAAGTGAAACTGAGTCTACTCATATTTCATCTTCAAGTAGTTTTCACAGAAAATTACTTCCAGTAATCACAGGTTTACGATTACTGGAACTGATTACACTTCCAGTAATCACAAATATTAGTCATCAGTTAAAGTTGCTGACTGTAAAAAAACATGACTATCCACCAAATTTTCAATATCAAGCTAATTTTACTTGCAAATTGTGATAACACTAGATTTTATTGCCAAAGCCATCAACATGGGCTGGAGAGAGTCTCCAGCAGGTTGTGCAAATACCATTTAATGAAATGCATCATGTTTTCCAAATCTGCAAAAGTCCTGCGACCATCCGTTTCCCAGTTTCCTCTTTTTTGATGAAGTAGAAATGATGCTGTTCCATTACTGTTTTTATCCGGTTCACCCCTCCTCGCTAACTTTCATTCGGTGCAAGTACCCACATGACATACATAATACATCACACAAAAGCTACCTGTAAGAATGGATTGAGGGCATAACGTTTATACTCGCCTGAAATTAAATTCAGCAAATGACAATCAGTTCCAGCGCTCATAGCACTTTCTTACCTTGGAATAAGGCAAACCTGCAAATTATTACTCAGACTGACTTGCTTTGCGCTATATCGGTTGTGACAGTCTGCCCTGAGCTCAGAGAAAGTGCAGAGCCCCAGAGTGAAGACTGCTCTGGAGTGACCAGCATGGTAAAAGCGGTGGCGATGAGTAGCATAGGCCATATAGTCAGTTGCCTAGGGTGGCAGCTGGCTTGGGGCAGCAGAGCGCTGATTTATTTATTAGTATAGAACTTGTTTCAAAGTAGTTCCCTCACTGCATTTATGCCGTCGCCCTATCAACTCTGCCATCCTCCTCCCCCCATGTAATACCTATCTTCTACTCCCACAGGACTGCTCTTTTGACTAGTGGAATAGGGTAAGGGTATAGGTCAAAAAGCACCACATGGTACAGCTTACATTAAAAAACTTTAGCTACACCAGGATTAACGTGAGGTCTTTTGAGCCGAGGTATAATCACAGGGGACTTAAAGGCTGAGGGCACAATTCAAGAGGAGAGGCAGATATAAATGATACTGATAAAAAGGGGGTCCTGACATTAGAAGGGGTTCCTTGACAAGCCTGGGAGGGAGAGAGTTGAATAGACAGCTTATCAAGAGACAAATACCATTCATTCTACTAAAGGAAATGCACACAGTCTCCCTAGATACTTTAAGTAAAATACTAAGACTATTTAGGGAGACTCTTACAGTGTCAAACTGTGAGAGTATGGTTATGGACTCCTGCCCTCTGAAGGATAATCAGAACACTCAGTGTTGAATGAACTGATGATCTCATCTCCAGTAAGGTCAATACAGTTACCAAAGAATGTTGAAAAAGTGTGTTCCTGAGTAAACTGCAACCATGTTGAATAGGTATCTAATAAGCAATAACTCTGAGAACTCTGAGAAAAAGGAGGTCTTGTCAATGGAGTATTGTTCAAGTAGTGTTAAGAACGGGTCCATCCATCCATCCATTGTCCAAGCCGCTTATCCTCACGAGGGTCGTGGTGGGTTGCTGGAGCCTATCCCAGCGCTCTAAGAACGGGTCTTGTCATGTAAAAATTGAGTAAAGCCAAACATGTCAATAGCCAACAAGTAAGCCCTACAAAGAGGATTGTTATTCCTCTCAGGTGTGAGAGGAAATTGGAAAATTTCTCTAAAAAAAAAAACGACCTGATTTAGTGATTGTGAGTGTGAGTGTGAATAGAGCATAATGGCAGTGGGACAATCCCAACTTGATTAGAAATACTGCTAGCTGATGTAGAAGGGCACATAAAGATCACCTCCAATCAATGAGAGCTCACAATTCAACAGAGAAAGGGAGAGAACTGCCTCTGAACTTCCCAAAGTGCATGAGTTCACCTTTCACTACCTGTCTCTCTAACTCCAGGACATTTTAAATAATAGCTCAATCAAGCTTGACTGGACCTTCAAATATTCCCTGATGTTGGACATTGTAAAGGTATAAGTGCTCTTCACATTTTTCATGCACTTTCATGTTTCCAAATTATATCCATTAGATTGTGATACAAAAATACAGCCCTATGGCCTTGCCTTTGTAGATCACCTGTATTTATACAGGTGATCTACAAAAACATGAGATGATGTTTTTCACATCTTTAAAACCTGAAATCAATCAAATTCTATTGCTACACCAACTGACATTTTTCAGTAACCAGAACCCTTGTCTTTAATAGTTTGATGCTAAATAAAGTGTTGATGGTCCTTTCCCTCATCCCCAGGGTATGGACTACCTTCATCGAAGTCCTCTGCATTCTCATGGTCACCTTTCCTCCTCAAACTGTGTCGTAGACAGTCGTTTTGTGTTGAAGGTGACTGACTACGGTGTGAGCCACCTCAGACGAACACCACCCAACATCGAGACCCTGGACCCCTCCTCAGAGCAGTGGACCAGTGAGTGGACAGGGATAGGGATGGATGGAGGGAGGTAGAGAAATATATAGGGAAATATATAGATATATATAGATATAGGGCACAAAGTAAAGGTAAGAGAATTATCACTGATCATCTCTTCATCATCTCTTCATACAAAATTATGGCACTGTCATACTTAAGGTCATAGTGTTGGTGTAATACAGAGGGTTACAGTGTTACTGTAATACAGTGTCAATTACCACAGTTTGGTCACGCCCCTCTGCATCTGATGCCAACACCAAAGATACCCATTCAAAGACAAAGCCACCCTTTGGTGAGACGCAGGGGATAGCGACATGGTATGAAAGTATTAAGAGCAAAAAAGTCCATGAAGGGACATGGTTGGGATGGATGGCAGGCATGTAAGCCACAGGCCCTTCACACACAGACCTTTTGTGTGTGATCAAGACTGTGTCCAGTTTCTGTTTTGTTGCCTAAACCTAGCCTTTCCCTAACATTAATAAAGTTATTTTTATGCCTAACCTAACCCTTCCCTCACCTTAACCAAATGTTTGGGTTTTTTTTGTTTTGCTTTTTTGCCTTAACCTAACCATGTGACACTGACATGTTATAAAAGCAAGAAAGCCTGATGTGTTTCATCCTGACGCCAAAGGCTGCCTTTGGCATCGGTATCTGATACGAAAGGGGCATGACCAAACTGCGGGATTTGATGACCTGGAAATGAGAATGTGTTGTAATGAACGCTAAGAAAATGAAAGCCTCTTTTGACACACACAGCTTGGTATATAGTCCTCTTTCTCCCTTCTTTCTGCATCTCTTCACAGCCCTGCTGTGGCGGGCCCCGGAGCTGTTGAGGAACAACATGCCCCCCTCTGGCACCCAGAGAGGTGATGTTTACAGCTTTGGTATCATTGTTCAAGAGGTAGTCTACCGCTGTGGCCCTTTCTATATCCCCAGCTGCAAGCTCACGGCACAAGGTGGGTCTCTCTCTCTCTCTCTCTCTGTGTGTGTGTGCGTGTGTGTGTGTACCTTGTGTTTGCTCCTCTGTGGCACTGTTGATGTGTTTGTGTGTAGTGAACATGGACTTTATCACTCCGCAGACATTCATCACTCTGATTCTTCAAAGCCTCCAGAGACCTTAATATTAATAAATAAATATATAAACAAAATAAATAAATAATCCAGATGGATGGCAAATTTCTCACATGCAAAATTTGTTAATTGTACATTCCAAATCTGTTCATGCTCTATTTGTAGAGGTTATATGACAGAATAGAAAATCAAAGAGTATCATGACATATTAAGACAATTATTTTGCTGGGCTGGGGATATCATACACATGTTTGAGTATTTAGAACCTGCCAGAATCAGAATAACATTTAGCAGTATTGAAATAGGTGGGATAGCATGTTATGTGATCAGTGAAAGCCAGCCGTATGAATTTAGTAATTCTGTCTTGAAGGACACTTTATGCAGCCTGGGCATGCAGATTAACTACCGATCGACTAAAGAACACCCCCCCTCTATAATTAAGCACAGTCAAAGTGGAGGTGAGCAGAGAAGACACACTGACCAATCACTTTACGATTTTTCTCAGCAGGTTGACGGTAGTTGTCTGAGCTGTGTAGTACAGCTTGATTCTGGACGTTTCATCAGTGTACAGGTGAATGACAACATGAGAAACAGTTAGGGCTGATCTAGACAGTACTATTGGCCACACTACCCAGTAACATGGTGGTTCGGGTTTAAGTTTAGGACCAAAAGCATAAAAACACAGCCAGTGTACTTATATGTTATGAAAAGCCTGTGCTCTAGCCATTCTCCATGAACAACATGGCAATCAACATGGCAATCAGACAACACAAGCACATAGGACAAAAGCCTACCCATATAAATATACCTGTAAACATGCCTACATACATGAAGTCTGCCTCTATACCTATACAGTAAATGCATATGCATCTGTACCTGTATATACATCTATCTGTCTATAGATAGATAGATAGATAAATGCATAAAGCACACTTATGCAACCAACTTTAACAGGAGGTGTAGCTATGACCCCACTGGCTGGCTATAAGCCTTACTGCCTGTGGTGCATTCTCTGAGACTATGGTACTGATGACCAGATGGTAATAAGCTGAAAAGATGATGACCAGATGATGAGTCATCTTTAATAATATGCTGTTCCCTCTTTCTACAGCAGTTGGTGTAAATCTCAGAGAACTGTGGGAGATCGCAACCTATTATTCTGGAGGCCAGTTTGACAATCTTCCACAGTCTTGAACAGATAGATTGCTTAAGCATGCAGTTAGGCCACCCATGAGACCACTTTCAATAGTGCACCGATAAATTAATAATGTAGATACGCCAAAACTTTAAAAAAAAAAAAACTTAAAACTTAAAACAACTAATAATCTCTGCAGAAACATCCTCATTATTGTCTTGAATCAGACCAACCAACCACAGTAGTGTCATCTGCGAACTTGAAAATATAATTTTTCTTATACATTTTTTTTTTCTCTCAGACAGGAGAGATGTTTGCTTTAGTCAGAAAAAATAGCCTCTGACCACCAAAGTGTCTCCCACTTGTATTCTTGGTATTTGTGGTAAAAGGGGAGAAAAGCAAGAAAGTGTTGTTTAATGTGCAGATCTGCAGGTCTCCCTGTATACTACAGGTGTGTCTCCATGTGTAATGATGGGAATATGTGAACTCTCATGCAAGAATGGTGACAGCAGGGTGTACATATGCATGTGTGCCTTCAGAACCATTCTATTTTTATATATTTAAAGAACTGGCCTTGCATACACATCATCTTTGTCACCCACCACTCCTGCAAACTCTACACCTAACATGTGCAAACATGCAAATGAAGAATCTGATTCACACTCTCAAGTATTTAAGCATTCCCTTCTCCCGCCTTTCATAGAGATAGTAGAGAGGGTGAAAGGCGGCGGCAGCAGTCCTCTGCGGCCCCACACAGACACGAGCCAGTGTCCAGAGAGTGTGGAGACTCTCATGACATCTTGCTGGAGTGAGAGACCCGCTGACAGACCTGACTTCTCCTCCCTCCGCCTCACTATCAAGAGGCTCTTCCCTACTGGGTGAATGACGAGGAATCACACCTCAGAAAGTTTTATTTTATGTTATAATTATTTTTTTTGTTTTCTTGCCATGATTGATAAAGAAAAATTCCATAAGCCAATTTTGTCCGATATGGGCAGCAGCAAGAAACCCTGTATATTACTTCCAAAAAGATTAGACTTTATTTATTTATTTATTGTTACTTTTTGTACACAGTGTGTGTACACAGATTTACTATAGTAATACGAATGACATCAAAACTGCCATGCAGGAATAAGTACCTGGCTAACTCATAAAGTGTGATTATGTTTGCTGTAATGAAGGTCATATTAGGCCTTAGGAGCCATGAGTGGTCCTATTGAGTGTGTAATTAAATACAACAGCAGACACAGGAGGGGGGCTCTTCATGCAAGTTAGGAATATTAATTCTTAATTGGGCTACACAAGCAAAAACAGACATGACAGTTTGAAATAACAAAGAGAGGGGAGTAGCGAGAGAGAGAGAGAGAGAGAGAGAGAGAGAGGGGCAGGCAGATAAAAGAAGGCCACTGCCTATATCCCTTGGAAACAGCCTCCATCAGTTTGTGTTACTTAGGGCGTTAATCTTGAGCTGAGGTAGAAGGAGGAGGTGGCGGTGTGGTGGCTTTACCTCGTATGTCTGCAGACATGCATGCGTGTGTGTATTTTTGTGTTCATATGTGTGTGTGTGTGTGTGTGTGTGTGTGTGTGTGTGTGGTTGTGTTAATTAATAGTGGAAGCGACAACATTCTGGACAACCTCTTGTCTCGTCTGGAGCAGTATGCTACCAACCTGGAGGAGGTGGTGAACGAACGCACTGCCCAGTGCTTGGAGGAGAAGAGGCGTGTCGAGGCCCTACTCACCCAGATGTTGCCACGGTGATGCAAAAAAACTTGCGTTTTTTGCACTCCATGACACTAGATAAGCCTCTCATGTTTTTTTCTGTTTCTTGGCCACACAAAGAAAGAAAGAGCTTCTTTCTTAAATTTATTGAACTCTATCTTGCAGTCTTTTCCTGTTTTTGTCTGCCCAGAACATGATCTTGGTCTCCATCTCTTATTCTGTCCAATCTGTTGACTTCATTATTATATCTATTTTTCATTATTTGTCAGTGGTTCTCTCACAACAAAGGACCTACAATAATATAATACACTCATCTTTGGGAGGTGACACAATAACAAGACATAGCTACTGTATATCTGGAAGAATGTTTTACTTTTAAAATTGCCTGATTGCTCTTTGCATTTTTCCATATGGGAATTTGTTCAGTCACATTTTCCTTGTATTTTTAGATCTGTGGCTATGCAGCTCATTGCTGGGAATACGGTGCAAGCAGAAACCTACAACTGTGTCACCATTTATTTCAGTGACATAGAGGGATTCACAGCCATCTCAGCCAGAATCACACCGATGCAGGTGACCAACTGATTCCTGGTCTTTCAAGCATATAACATTTTTGGAAATGTGGAAATTTTAAAATGTCTTAATACCAATATCAAAAAACAAAGTCTCAAGTCCTTCAAAGAAAACAAAGCAAAAGTTGAAATACTCCCATTTTTATTGACCCACATTGCACAATTCTATGATCAAAAACCTCTAGATGTGGTATCAAATGCAACACTGGATCAGTATAGTGTTTGTCTCTTCTTGGATGTTTGAAGTTTTAGCCCCTTAAGCACATCAGGCAATAGCTTGAAACAGCATTTGGATGTTAATGGTAATACTGTGTGGCAAAACATGCCATTATTCTTCATGGCTTACATGGCTGGTATAATGTACCATAAAACAAGGTTCCGTCAAACTGACACAGTATCATGGCATTTATTTAACACATAGTGGATATAACCTAAGACACTCCCGTCAATGTGCAAGTCACAGCTTGAGACCAGTCTCAAGATCAGATTTTTTGTTTCTTGGTCTGATCTGATCTTGAATTGTGAGCGTCAGTGGAAACCACCAAAGGGTCAAAACAACAAGTTTCCTTTGAGGAACTATGGGCATGGTTAAGGTGATGATGACAGCAAGAAGCAAAAATGCACCAAATTCAAAAACAGAAGTAGCAATGGCTACTCTTTAAGAATTTAACTAGCTGGGGATATTCTGGGGATACAGCTGGGGATACAGTACGCTTGCTTGCTTTTACCATCAACGTTGCTGCTGTTTGATTAGGGTTAGCCAGATTTAGACAGATGGTTCGTTCAATCACCTACTTTGTATTTTTGTAAATGCCTGTTGCTGTTGCACCTATTCCAAATGGTTTGAACCCAACAGTGCCTAGACTCTGTTTAATGACGTGAACAATGGAAACAATATCAGGGTATTGCTGTGCAGGGTAACTATTTTCAGGAAGGACTCATAATTTACATCAAGATCAGTTGAGTGTACAAATACAGAGCCAAATTGCATTCATTTTGGAGGGAAAACATTTCTCATGATTCCATGTGACATTTTCTCATATTGAGATCTTTTCATGTTATTGAGAGATCTAGGAATTTTTTGTCCTCATTTTGAGAGAGGGGCTTAGGCTGCAGTTTGTTTTTCCATGCAGAACTTATTATTCATGCATTAAGGGAAAATCTAAGGCACACCTGAATTTTATTTCTAACCCCACTGATACCACTGATTTATAGCTGAGAGAAGGAAGGATGGCATGCTGCAATCCCAGGCTGGGTTCAACCCAGGGCATCAGTTAGTTAAAAGCTTTGAGTGGTTTTGTGTTGCTCCAGAGCTGACCCACACTTTACTAGTAGCTTTCGGTGAGACTGTTTAGGTACGCACTGAATTGAGTCCAAATGGATAAATGATCAAATTAGATTCTTATTGCTGTGTCATTTTAAAGTCTCTGGTGCTCAAACTATAAATAATTCACTGTCAGAGTTCAGCTCACTGGAATACAAACAGGTGGATCATGTACTGGATCACTGGTGTCTGTTGGCTGTCAGTGAAAAATAGAGAGCAACCGCAACACAACAAAAGCCACAGGGCTGAAGACTAACAACAGGAACAACACTCCACAATTCAAATATTTGTTCAAAAAGCTGTTGAACATTCAAAGTCCACCTTTGTTTTTGGACTTATGGCCTATGAAACTTTCCATAAACTTCACCACTCACTCTTATTATCTCCATGAACTGCGGTAGGCAGACAGTATATTCACATTTGAAATCTTGACAAGTTCTGTCAGTGAACATCAGCAGGTTATATCCCCAAAACATCCTGACTCTTCAGTGGCATCTTGTTATCATGTCCCTACACAGCAAATTTGAAAAGATTCCGATAAAAACTATTTGAGTTATTGCTCACAAATTTAAAGTTTGGCCTGATGGTGGCAATAGAAGGAAGGGTATGGAGTCCCAAAAATGAATAGGTTTTGCTCCTCTTGGGGTCATGAGTGTGCACAGCAACTTTGAAAAGATTCACATGAAACGTATTTGAGTTATCATGTTCACTGCTCCAGATCCTGGCTGTCAATGTGATAACTCTAATACTTTTTATCTGAATCTCCTTGAATTTGCCAGGTATATTCATTACCCCGAAAAGGAAGAACCCTACTGATTGTGGCAACCTAATGACCTTTCCTCTAGCACCACCACTGGTCCAAACTTTCAATTTGTAAATACGATAATTCCAGTAAATCTTTTTCCTTTTTTTTTCAAAATTTGTGTGTATGCATGCAAGTGCATACAAGTGCACAAATGCATCTTTTACAACTGCATCTGTGCCAAAGTTTTATTCAAAGCAGCTTATTCTGAAATAAGTTTCTTTCCCTCAGGTGGTAAAACTACTGAATGACCTGTATACATATTTTGACAATGTCATTGACAACTATGATGTTTACAAGGTAAACTAACAACTTTCTGTTTAAAAATTTTACTATATATTATATTATATATATTTATACCACTGTTTGGGTGAATAGTTATTTTTATTTGACTGGAGGGCATGCATTATGACTGTGTATTGTGCTTTTTGTTCTTTTTTTAATAAGAAACATTTTACCTTCTAAGTTTCGATTGTATATCTGTTCTTGCCTCTCAGGTAGAGACCATTGGAGATGCCTACATGGTAGTATCTGGTTTACCCATCAGAAACGGAGATGATCATGCTAAAGAGATTGCTCGGATGTCTTTAGCAATACTAGAGGGCCTGAGGCAATATCAGTGCCCACATGTTCCACATCAGCAACTCAAAATTCGCATTGGATTACATTCAGGTAATATACATGCACATATTACATCATTTGTCAGATTTGTTATATTTTTATTTCAGTCACACAGCGTCCATAATGAATTTGAATTTGTTGAGAGGCTATGGAAACACAAATTTTATTTTTCAACTTCGATAAGAAAAGATAAGATAAACGATAAGAAGCAGCCAACATGCGGATAATGAGATGAGATGCATATTGCAGCAGCAGCAGGGAATGAGCAAGAATGTAATGAGCATGGGCTAGTGAGTTGGACAGTTTAAATTGACAGTGATGGCAACCGAGCTCAGAGGACATCTCCACTGAACTGGAGCTGTTGCACCACTTGGATGGTTGGCTTGGCTGAGATCAGGGGTTTTCAAAATCTGAGACGTTGGACCTCCCATCAGAAAAAGCAACAAAGAAAGCCCTGCACTGCTTAGTTTAGCTCAACAGCTGCATGTCCATGGGCTCAAGTAGCTGCTATTTAAGCCTAAAGATTTTCAATAATTGAACTAAGCTGGCGCAGCATTGCAGTTTACCACAATGACATGACTTCAAAGGCATATTCATTTGTCTGACTCAGGGTAAGTATGAAAAACAGAAAAATTCTACAAAACGATCTTTTTAGTGAATCTTTAGATATCTTTTGATAACTAAAATATTTTAATTTAAATCCTTCATGAACATCTTTTTCACCCTCACTCCCTGAGCCCCTGAAACTGTTTGATGCTGCCGAGGGGAGGCCCACCTCCCATCCCAACCTCTGGTTTAGATTCATTTTTGTCTTTAAACTAAATAAAATAGGCTTCTCTCCAGATAACATGACATGAACTTCATGCTGCAACAGTACACTTGCAACGTTAGTCTAATGATTGAAAAGTGGCATCGGCATGGCTGGCTTTAAGCAAAGTGTCATTCTGTGCTTGGTGTGTGTTTCAGGACCTTGTGTAGCAGGTGTTGTTGGTCTGAAAATGCCCCGCTATTGTTTGTTTGGAGATACAGTCAATACTGCATCAAGGATGGAGTCGCATGGATCACGTATGCAGCCTTCATCATATTTTTCATTCGCAAAACACTTTTCTATGAACATTTCATAGGTGAATAACCAAAAGACATAGGGAATTTTCCTTAGATGCCTTAATTACAGATACCCTTTTATTTATTAACAACATTGCATATTAGCACTGAACTTAATTAGGAAGTGAAGCCAGTGAGCCAAGCAGATACGGTACATACGTTAGGTAGTTGGCAGGTAAAGTTGTGAAGTGGGAAGAGCCACAGGTTCCAGAAGTATGTCCCCCGATGTTTTTCCCCATTTGGAATCGCAACGTCACTCATCGCATAATCACTGCATCTCCTGGGTAAATATGCAAAACAAGTGACACAAAATACCACAGTGCCCATGAGCCTTATGAACTGTTACTAAGAGGAGGACGCTGGCTAAAACCACAAAATATTTTCAGATGTATCCAGGCTTATGTTATATAGTATTCCAGATCAGTGCAATCAGGAACAAAATACTACACCATAGTTGCTGAAATGAGAGAAAAAGTTCAGAGTTGGCTCAAAACTGCATAGCTAAACTTCACCAGGCGTTTTAATTTAATTTTAAGCTCAGTGGTTGGATGGCTTGTTACCTTATCTCCGCTGGGAGAGTTTCATGCCCATCCAAGTGCTGGAAATGCTCAAATGCCATCATGTTTTTTATACCTCTGGACCCCTAGCTGCCAAATATAGCCACCACCCACTTTGCAACTCTATAGCTGAGTAAGTCAATACATAAGGAGGGGTGCAGCTAGGAACTGTTCAGTAGGTAGGTGTCTGTGTGTGCAGGCACATTTAGGCAAATGGGTAGTTGGGTATTAAGTTGTACTGTATGTTTATATGTTGGTAGGTCCCCTGCAGCACTAATTTTCCTATTTGTTTCCAGCACTAAAGATCCATATAAGCAGCTCCACCAAGGAACTTCTTGACACATTCAAAACATTCCACTGTCAACTGAGAGGAGACATCCACATGAAGGTACAGTTAGGTCCCTTATCCCAGGCCCCTCAAATTGAATATCTGGCTCTTACCCACTGTGCTGATAATGACAGAAAAAAACTGGCATCTGCGGAATGAGACTTTCAACAAAGATGATAGTTTTTTGGCTGCAGCGGCAAAATGAAATTACTGCATTACTATGTGGTCTAATAATAAAAATATAATTTGCACATTCCACAGAAGACTTCTCATATATATTACCAAGTAGCTTTGTCGCCTGCCAAGTAAATAGAAGCTGTCTGTCTAGTCACATAAGCTAGGTAAAACAAATCGAACCAAGCTAAATGCAAAGCTTATTCCTTTTCTAAGTTGGTTTGTCTCAGGAGGATAGACAAGGACATATCCCACACACAGCATTATTATTATTAAACAGGTTAGCTTAGTTTACAGGCTCAGCTGGACTGTGAGATGAGAATATTTTGGGTTTGTATGGCTTGTTATAGATGAGAATTTCCCTTTCGTCATCTCTATGTTTTTCTGCAGGGGAAAGGACTTGTGAGGACATTTTGGCTTCTGGAAGAGACACAGTAAAATTGTTTTGTTTGAACTGTAAGAAATTTAATTATGTGTGTTTGTGCCTCTGTGAAAAAAAATTCATTGCAAGTTATTTTATTATTATTATTGATTCTGTTTATAAAGTTTTATATACACTTTGTATTTTATTTTTTTATCAAGCAACATTTTTAATGACAAAGCAACTAATAAGCCACTAATAGATATTTTTATGCCTCTTGCATGATGCCTGACGTCTTGCAATATAAATACTCCATCAGAGAGCCAACTTAATTTACAAGTGAAAGCATTATTTATTTCTCTGTGTTGGATTGTTTTTTAACCTCACTTGGATTTTGATTGTCAAAACTTTGATTGTTAGAATTATCCCCCGAGGAGCTAGCACAATGACACTCACTAGAGGAGTGCACTCTTGCGTGTCTTGGGGCATGTGGATGGCCACCAGGAACTGCAGGACAGGCTGCGTCTCCAGCGTGTATGTATGAGAGTATGAAGTGGAGACAATATGAACGTTTTAAAATGACCACAGTGCTGTAATGTTGTTTGAATGAATACAAGCCACAACTGTCTTACCTCTGTGCGCAAATCTGGACAGGAACAATTCCAAAAAAACAGCGAAGTAAAATGGCAATTTCAAAGTGGAAATGCCAGCGAAATGTTAACTTTTGAGTGATGATCTCCTCTAGGCTGCCACCTGCAGTGATAGAAAGTATATGTGTCCCGGGAGTCAGGAGCTGGTCAAAGGATAATCATCTTGTGTGGTTTATGTAGAATAGTTAACTGAGTTAAGTAGTACTGGTGTGCATAAGGGAACAGCATACCAAAAAGTGTACTTTTTCCACCATAAATCTCCTAACCAAAAACAACAACAACAACAAAAAAAAACAATCAATACTATGACTATTACTGCTTTTTAATCTATTATTTGTCTGTAATTATTTTACATGCTTTTTTCTCTCTCAGGCATATGAGCAGAGAAAATAACACAATAGAACACAATTGTTTGCAAATTATGTCCCTCTGATTGTTGTTGGAAATTAATTTCTTGTTGGCATTGAATTAGACTGAATCACCGATCAGGAATAATTAAGTTTAAAGTACTTATCAGACATTGAAGATTCTAATTACAGCTGCTGCCAAGATAAAAACACCCGTTAGAGTTGACAGATGTCCCTTCATTTTATTAAGCAAGGTCTTCAGGGGAAAGCAAATAATTAGCAAAAATCATTCATTTTTGCTGATTTGAGATCCCTTGTTTGTCCTGCTGCCTGACTGGTTCTCAGCAGAATGAAGTCATTTATCACTGCTGGTGGTTTACAGTTTTGTCTGGGGTGCAATTGCCCTGTCCTAAGCCAGAACTAACATGAAACGCAGTGCAGATGGTCTGAAAAACAGCCTGAGGCAAACCTTCCCTGGTGTTCCACTGGTTTAGAGGACTCTTGAACAACGCTCCAAGAGTAAATCCATCTGATCTGACAGATAGACCCACCTGTTCTTCACGTAAATGATGGGTCGTTCACACAGCTATTTAAAGATAACAGAAGGTAGATTTTGTGATAGGCCAAGAGCAATGCCTCTGTGAGCAGAGTTATCAATCATGTTTTGATGTTTTTGTGGCCAAACTCAACCTGAGGGAAGAAAATAGTCTAATTTACTCCATGAACCACTGCTGCCATTCCCATGAGCCATGTCAAATCATGTTGCAGTCATTTAAGGAGAGGCTGCTCATCTTTTTTTCTTGTTTTTGAAAAAGCCTCTAATATGAATTAATCTTGTGAAAATCAGAAATACATCTGTAAGATATTTTTCATGTAAAGCACATAATCTAGTCACTTAGAATGAACTTAGAATAGCATACTGTAATGTATTTCATTATAAACTTCATACCCAAGTTATAATCGCATTTGTCAATATCATACTGCTTATAATGATATGTGTAATCATGTTAGAGGGGTCGCCATATTTGCCCCTTAGTAAATACAACAAAGTCCGGGAATCAACCTGTGCTCACTGCTCTCTCTGATACAAAAGAACAGATGTGCAGCCCATCTACCCTGTCTGACAAGCACACTTGCATTACACATATGAATGACTGGTCTGGAAAAACACTAGTCATAGGGCCAATGTGCCTTTTATTGCATCCTTCATTAAAAATCCCCCATGTTTAATTAGAACACATCCGCCACACTTGAGCTGCGTCTGTCTCTGGCTTAGGCCCAAGGTATTCAGGCTAGGCAGCATTTGGCTGTGCTCTAATGCACACTGAGTCACATGAAAGGGAATGATCAGAGCTGCACTATATGCACTGTAGAAAGTATCAATTGCAGCGATTTGAAAGTTAATGGGTAACACTTTATAACAACAGTACAACAATTAACGTTAGTCAATGTTAGTTAATGCTGTGATGGTTAATTAACTGTTAGTTAGTGATTATTATGGCATTTACTAATGTTAATAATATCTGCAATAACCCTTAAATAACATATAAATTAACACCTTTGCATGAACAGTATTAGTAAATGAGTCTTAGTTAACTGTTACTTAATGTTTATTACCTGTTACTTAATGTTTATTGCAGCATTAACTCATGTTAATTGTTGTACTCTTATTGTAAAGTGTTACCAGTTAATGAATATATATATAGATATTTTTTTTCAATTAAATAGCCCATCCCATGTGGGATTACAAGACACCTTTACAAAGTGGGAAAATAATGCAGAGTGATTTATACAATGAAAGAAAACAGATTCAAGTAGAGCTGGTCAAACACCCGAGCTTCACAAAACAAATGTCGTGTTTTACCTTTAGTCACACAGTACCAGGCTTTCTCTAAGGAATTTACAAACCCTAAACGTCTCTTTTTCAAACAGCCACTGTAATCACTGTAAGTTTGCTATATTTATCAAATCTACCCGATAAAAATCAAAATCAAAATTAGTCCATCTTTTTAAATAAACACGCTTACCAATGGAAACACCCTGCAACTGTTTTGATTGAACTTGTTACCTATTACTGAAAGGTATTTGCACTTTTATTGAGTGAGTGCAGTTTCTTCCAGTGTAAGGTGAGGTGATCTGCGAGAGAACAAAGAAGTGCACTTTCTCTTGTATGTCTGCTTCCATATCTGTGTATAATGGTTTTAAATTCATATAATAAACAAATGTGTACTTAACAGTGTGGAATAATCATGGATAAACATGGACATGGATACAAGATGAACGCATTTGTTTTGTTTTCTCATCTTCAGGAAACTGGAACGACAGCTTGATGTCTAATATTTTCAGTCAGACTATCCTATATCTTATTATCAGCAAGCACTGCCAGCTAAAAGTCAGATAATGAAGTTATTTGTATTAGTGTTACAAGTCATTGGTGTCTATTCACACATGCATACTTATGGCACACTCTGACGCACACACACACACACACACACGCACACTCACACACATATGAATACATCTCACTGTTTACTGAGGTGGATAGCAAGGGACCGCTTCTTGTTACTGTGATTATTGTTGCATTTGTTCATTACAGCCCACTTTCCACGTCTCCCATCCCTCTCATCACTATGTAAAATCCGGCAAATGTGAGTCATCATAGACCTCCAGTATGATACAGACATGAGGACAGAGGATCGTCTTTCTTCTTTACAGGTGAGTGCCATGGTTTACACAGTTTAATGGTTTACAGTGGCGTTTGTTTATGTAGTCAAAAGGAAGCTTGGAATTATGTTTAAAACAGATGCACACTTATTTTTTTAAATTAATCAATTTGAGTGAACTAGCAGATGAACAAATGTGGTAATATGGATTCTACAGAATATTTTGATGATACATTAAATTGAACTTTTTAAGAGTGGCAAGCCCATGCATGGAAGTAAAATAATTACTCTTTTCTTGCATTTTCCATGTATTATAAATTTTACATAATGGAGTATTATCATTTGATATTTTACTGTACCTATCAGTATGCAAGCCAAGTTCACATATTTAGAGTCTACTTTTTACTGCTAATATTACCACAAAAATGTAACCATCATGCATTATTAT
Source organism: Myripristis jacobus (assembly GCA_900302555.1). NCBI lineage: Eukaryota > Metazoa > Chordata > Actinopteri > Holocentriformes > Holocentridae > Myripristis > Myripristis jacobus. Next base: position 20,568 of record OMLB01026886.1, on the reverse strand, counting down.
AATCTTTTGCAAGTCTAATAAATAGGCCTTGTCTGTGAACATTTGCAGTAAGACTCGAATCACCTCACATCAACTATAATAACATGAATTACGTTTAATTTACACTAATTCACAGCTTGACAAGAAGGCATTGATAAAAAGCTGTTATGCTATTAAAATTGCAGAGCAGAAGAGCAGTAACGGTCTCATAATGATAAATATATTTCTACGTTATTTGCTCAAAGCACACTTCTGTCCTTGATTTCTGAAATGGGAAGTAAAAGCATACTTGCCGAATATAGACAGTATGATTAACCAGATTGACTCTAATGAGCCTATTATTTTGGATGATGGCAGAGAAAAGGGTTTGTACACATTTAACAGATGAAGACACTCATACAAGTCTTGCAGATGTTGCAGAACATTATCACAAAGATTAGAAGGATGCAAAGGAAAGGATTTTTGTTGGAATTAGTAGTTATTAAATAGCAAGCTATTCAGCATAAAGGAAATGACCAAAAACATTCTTTGCACTCTGTTGGACTGAGGGATGAATGTTTTGCTGTTGCTGTAGTTTTCATACATTTAATGAGAATTATGCAGTAATCTGTTGAGTGCTATGTGCCTCTGATCACCAAAATGTTTAAATAAGCGATTGAACATGAAGAATTTTAAGGAAAAAGAAAGAAGTTCCACCCAAAACACAAAGATAAAGACACATGCACTTGTAAAAGAGAGTGAGGAAAGAGAGATCATTGCGACGTTAAATAATGGAATACTGATAGTAGGTGTATGTCTGCACTTCTGCAGCAAAAACTGTTTTTGCAGAAAAACAAGCAGGCAGGCAAAGAGACAGGCACACAGCTCTTAATGGAACTGTGGTGTCCACTATACTGCAGTGTTCAATAAGGCAGGTCAGGACAGGAGCCTGGGGGCAGACACTGGCCTGTTTGTGGTGTTGGAACGCATTCACAGTGCACACAAATATTTCTGTAACGATGATGCACTGGCATTTCTGATCAGATCATGACATTTGACTGTTTATCCTCCACTGCCTACCAAGGCCACCGTGTCCTGAGAAGAGCAGGCTAACAGAAACTCCTCAGTGGAGATGAATTCGTCTGAAGAAGATCCATTTATGGTTGTTGAATTCTAAATGTATCATACTCACACACTTCTGGGATAACCATAGTTGGTGATGTTTTCTGGTATTTTTTTCCTCTTCACAGAGAAGTCTGATGTTTTGATTTTTCATACTTAAATTTACCAAATGAAACAGAGCTTCTCTTTAATGTAAACATGGGGCATGTGCCAGTCCAAATTGATCTGCTGCTGTCATTATAATGCCCTGAGTTACTGCCTCTGGTCATTCTTAATGTCAAATCCAGAATTTTGATAAGATTTCATCTCATTGCTGCGCCAATACAAGTAGGGTTCACACTGTGTCCTCGCTTGTAGATGTCAGTGTTAATGCTGAAAGGTATGTCTGATAGAATTAGGTCAACTGTTATTAGACCAAGGTAATGTTTTCCCAGGACTCCTCCTACCATGAAACTGGACAACTGCTCTCATAGATAATCCTTTCACAGATAAACCTTGATGATCACCTTGACAAAAGCACTGGTCTGAAGACTCAGTGGGCATGGTAGGTTTCACGGTTATCCAGTAATGAGTTCAAATGAATTTCCCCTCTTGATTTTTTTCTTGACAACATTGATTATGACAGCCATGGTGATAAGCTGCTATGGTTCACAACAACTTGCCATGGCAGGCACACAGTGATGTTTTCACTCAGCAGCACTTCCCATCACAACTGCATAGTCCCTTTGGTGTTCATTAAAAACCCACTCTAAGTCAGCTGGAACTGTTTTTCTATGCTTCCACTGCTTCAGGTTTTACACCAGTGGCACTGCTTCTCTTCATATGAGTCATGTTATGTGGTTCCACTGTGCGATATAGCGAGCGTTGCCACATGAATTACAGTTACTAACTTTAACTGTAGTGTAATTGTTCCCAGTAGACCAAAAACACATAGGTGAGATTTAATGAGCTCACGAATTTCTCAGCAAACAATTTTAAAGAACCATATAGGGTGATACAAATCCTCTATACTGCATCTTTATAGGATAGTGAATGTTTTTCACTTCAAGTTCCACTCCAACAGATCTAATGACAGCTGACTCAGGGGAAGAATTTGCTCAAGGTGTACTGGGAGATAGAACCCAGTGTGGCTATATAAACTCTTGTTCTGTTATCCTTGACAGTCTCCCAAAACGTCTGCCTCCAAGCTCCAACACCCCAGGCATTATTTGACACTTCAGTTGTTTTTCATCTTAGTTCAGACTACACAATCAAAAAGTAATCATATGTCACTCTCCTCAAACAAGTGAGGACCGCGTGGATGAAGAGTGCATCTGGTTTTGCTCAGCATACCAAGCAGGGAGATGGCAGCCTAGATAAGACGGCAGCACCAGCGGCAGCTTGCTAGGCCCATGGTCTCTCTGGGTGATCTCATAACAGTGATTTATATTATCAAACAAAAGCAAAAAGTTTATAAATAAACTAATGAGAAATTACCATGGAGGAGGAACTGGGTCTGAAACGACCAGAGTCATCAGCAGTTTGTTTACCTTTTTCATGTTATTTTACAAGATTACAAGTAAACTGCCTTGAAATTCTACATCAGCCAAAGGCAAAGTGGGCCAGAACATTCATTAAAGGTGTTTATCTGTGTGTTTTGACAGATTGTGATCAGACCATGGATAACAGCAGCTTGCATGAGGACGCTAACACCTCTCTCCAGATTGAACCTCAGTCCTGCATTATGTTGAGGAGCCAGGCCTCTCGAATGTTCCTGTATGCCTTCCTCACTGTAGGCATTATCTGCACAGTGGTGGGCAACTTCCTGGTGGTCCTGTCCATTGCCTACTTCAAGCAGTTGCAGTCACCTACCAACTGCTTTGTCATGTCCCTGGCAGTGGCTGACTGCCTCGTGGGCCTTGTAGTGATGCCCTACAGTATGATTCGGACTGTGGAGGGCTGCTGGTACTATGGGGTCCTGTTCTGCCAGCTCCACTCCAGCCTAGATGTCATGCTCTGCACCGCCTCCATATTCCATCTTAGCTGCATTGCCTTTGACCGCTACTATGCTGTCTGCAACCCGCTAGTCTACTCTGTAAAGATGTCCCGGAGTCGGGTGGCTCTCCTCATTGTTGTGTGCTGGGCTGTCCCCATGCTCATCTCCTTCGGCCCCATCATGCTCGGCCTCCACATGGCCGGTGTGAACATCCCGCTGCCTGAAGATGTATGTGTTTTCCTCGTCAACCGCATTTATGCTGTCATGGCTTCCCTGGTGGCCTTTTACTTGCCCATGGCTACCATGCTGGTGGCCTACTGGAAGATCTACAAAGCAGCCAAACGGCAGGCCAGGCAGATCAGCGCCATGGAAAGCCAGATGGCGGCTGGGGTGAGCAAGGACTCTAGCAAGAAGCAGAGACACCGGAATACAATGAGGAGAGAGAAAAAGGCAGCGAAAACCTTGGGCATTATAATGGGAGTTTTCCTGATCTTCTGGATGCCCTTCTTTACAGTCAACATTGTTGACCCGTTCATTGAATACAGCACTGCAGTGGTAGTATGGGATGTGTTTCTGTGGCTAGGTTATATCAACTCATCTCTAAACCCTTTCCTGTATGGCTTCTTCAACCGTTCCTTCCGTAGGGCATTCCTTATGATCATGGGCTGTCGGATATGTTTGCCTGGGTCATCCCCTGGGATGGACCTATCACACTCTAGGAAAGAGGGTAATGAACGTCCAGAGCCACAATAAAATAACTCTTACTATGTGGCAACCACATTTCTAGTTGTATGCCTCCTGTAGAAATGGGAAGAGTAGGCAGTAGTAATGTATCTTTGTAATAAAGGTATTTGACAGCATGTACAAAGAATCATATTGGTTATATCATAGACATTTAGAGACATAGACATTCAGAGTAGAAACCTTTGGGAGAGAACTGCAAAAATGAATAAACAAATAAATAAATGCAAAACTGTCAGTGTTGGCAAACAAACAAACAAACAAAAATTAAGAATGACGATCATATCTACTGTCCAGCATATTTTAATCCATTATCATAAACACCCAAGCAATTTTTTTTGAGTGTTCAGAATTAAGGCTGAGTTTCACAGGAGTACTTTAGATTCTATTTTGACGTGTTCTTCATTTGATTGTTTCTGGTGTGATAATGAATTTTTGTCTTTTCTTATTTGCATGGAATCCCTTGTGTTGATCACACCAAAGACAAGACATGACCACAGACAAATTTTCATTTCTGTTTAACTGTGGTTTTTCTAGCAAGCAGTAGCCTAGTAATCAGAGGTCAAGATAAATTCTCTGGATACTGGGCCAGATTTTCTCTTTTTTTCTGATAAGAGAAAAAATAAGGGAAGTCAACAGACACACCAAACATTCTTAACAGTAGCCAAAAAAAAACAGAGTTACTGTGAATGTCATCTCAGCAGAGGGATGTACAGTTGCTGAAATAAAACGAAAATGGTTCAGTGTTAAAATGCAGACCAGAGATGTAGGTCTACTGAATAAACTCTTAAATTCATTTATGCATATGACTATCTTAATGCCTGTCATATCCTATAGGTTTTTTCACCCTTATTTAAAAAAAAAAATCTCAAATGTCTCAATTTAAATATGGATTATATCAAAATATTGATTTTTGCATTGATATTCATATTATGCAGATTTGTATGTTCTTCAGTTTTTAAATGTATGTTTCCATGTGTTGGGCAACTGATTTGTGGACTGTGACCATGAGAAAGCCTTTTCTTAACTTTATTAACTTACTCTCAGCCACTTTTTTTCTTTTTTAAGAGAAAAGCAAAGATAAGATGACATTGGTGAATCTCAGAAATCAGTGGATACGAACAAAATCACAACAAATCATGGATACAAGCAAAAATAAGAAGATATTTGTTTGTATATCACTTCCTGCATCTGGCCCACTTGTGGGGCAAAAATAGGAATATGAAATGTGGTTATGTTTTGATTAAATGGTGCTTCTGAAAAGTCTGTTGTCTGAGACAGAACAGACTAGACTCGGAAGAGGCACTAACCAGTC
>OMLB01026879.1:97497-114382 GCA_900302555.1 Myripristis jacobus | reverse complement strand
TGAACCATCTGTCCTCCCTGTCCAAGATATGAACGTTAACATCCTAGAAGGAGTGTCAGTTTTCTTTCAGGTGCAGGTAACCTGCTGAGTCTTGACCTAAGGAGTTGCTCCTCTTGTGCCGGCCAGGTGAATTTGAACGACCTTTGTTGGTAACACTTTACAATAAGAGTACAACAATTACCGTTAGTTAACGTTAGTTAATGCCGTAATGGTTAATTAACTGTTAGTTAATGATTATTATGGCATTTACTAATGTTAATAATATCTACAATAACCCTTAAATAACATATAAATTAATACCTTAGCATGAACAGCATTAGTAAATGATTCTTAGACACATTAGTTAACGGTTAGTTAACTGTTACTTAATGTTTATTATGGCATTAACTAATGTTAATTGTAACTTGGCATTAACTAATGTTAATTGTAACTTGTAAAGTGTTACCCAAAATTTAAATGAATAATAATAATAATAATAATAATAATAATAATAATAATAATAATAATAATAATAATAATAATAATAATAACGGCTACAGTGTGACGTCACTGTCTCATCCCGGTGCGCTGGGTTCAGTGTGCAGGGTAACGGTAGGCTCAATTGGTGCGGAGTCATGAAAGTGTTTGTAAACAACTCAGACAGAGGGTAAGAACAGACGTGCTGTCTCCACCAGCAGCTCACTAACTGACACATGTGTCACACAGCAGTAACATGTCGGTCTGTATTGTCAGTTAACGTGAATTCATGCAGCGACGGAGCTCACTTTACAAATGTAACGTCAGGCTTTTGAAGTTAGCCCGCTAAGCTAGCATGCTAGTCCCGCTAGGTAAACTTAGCCGGCTAACGCTAGCAGAGCGGCTAGCAGGAGTGTAGCTGAGAGGACAGTGGCTGCCTGGTGGCCAGCTGGCTAGCTAACCCTCACTCCTTTGTCTTGCCAGCAGTCACAGCACAACTCCTGTCTCTCTGACCACGATGACAGCGGCAGCTAACTCCACTGAAGATGCTGAAGCTAGCTAGGTGGCTAATGATTAGCTAGTTTGCGGCGTGTTAGCAGCTATTTCGCAAGGGTGCTCGGCTAGCTGACACTGCCACTCTTGAATTGTAAAAGGCAATAGTGTGTTGTCGACAACTCTCTGTCTCTCTACCAAGCTGGTGAATATGTTTCAGTGAATTATCTTCCACAGACTTTTGAAATAAGCTCATGTTTTTACTTCAGCTAAGCGCACTGTTTAACAGAAGTGTGTCTGGCTCCGGCTGTCAATCACATTTGGTGATGTCTCAGATTACTAAGAGGGGCACCATATGTGTTTATTTTCTGTAGGCACATCAAACTGGAGTCGGACCAATTCCCACACATATCCCTAAGTGTCTGCCCATCTTCCGAGGTCTCCCTGATCTTGGGATATGAAGGATGTTTGAGTTCACCTTTTCTTGACTGCTTTAAATCGACGGGATGACAGAGTAATACAGCCAGCCGTAAATCCATAGTCATTTGCTTAACTAGCAGTCAAGAGCTCCAGGATCCCCTCAGCTTTCTGGGTGCATCGGTTCAGTCAAGATGCCCTGGCCGTTTTCGGAGTCCATCAAGAAACGTGCGTGCCGATACCTCCTGCATCGGTACCTGGGCAACTTCCTGCAGGAGAAGCTGAGTCTGGATCAGCTCAGCTTGGACCTCTACCAGGGCACTGGATCACTTGCACAAGTACCACTGGACAAATGGGTATGTCTTTGAGTGTCACGATATTTTTGCCAAAGATATACGATATGACCCGCATAATAATACCAAATGGATAAAATGCAATTACTTCACAAAGTTTTTTTATGGACCAGAACAGGTGACTCACTGTCTTAGGCTGCATTAAAATAAATAAAAAATTAAAATCAAACATTTGGCTGCAACATCTGCTCTGACTCAGTGCTTCAACAAAATTTTAAGAGTGTAACCACAGTGAAGACTGAGCATTCCTCTAAAAGCAGCATAATAATACCAACTGGATGCAGAAAGTGCAATTTATTCACAAAATATTTTTTTGATCAGAACAGACCAGTCTTACACTAACCCTAAATGTGATATTATCCATATTGTTGCTTTTTGAGATATTAACATTGTTCATGTTCATACCTAGATAATGATATGATAACGATATATCTATTATTCAGCTCTAGTATGTGCAGTGTTAATGTTGTGGTGTCAAACAAAGGAGATGAATTAATGAAATATAAGAGTAGCGTGTGCAGCAGTTGAAGAAGCACTGAACATTACTCTTTGTTCCTCAGTCACTGAACGAGCTCCTGGAGACAGCGGATGCCCCATTTGAGGTCATCGAGGGCTTTATCCAGACAATTTCTTTAACTGTGCCATGGGCAGCGCTGCTACAAGAAAACTGTGCCCTAGAGATCAAGGGTTTGGAGATGGTGTTCAGACCCAGACCACGAGTGGGTAAGGAAATACTACATTCCTGCTTCTTCTGTAACACAAAACCTGAGAGAAAATAAACATTTTTATTGGCTTCATTAAATAAAAAAGGTGACAACATTATATAAACCTGTCAGCAATGAATGAGACAATTTGAGTATACATCTAAACAGAGAGGAGTATTGGAATTGACAGTGATACACACTGGAAGTATTATTGTTGTTGTTGTTATGTTAGCATCTGGCATGGAGCCTATGTACTGGTCCAGCTTCATGACGAGCAGCATGCAGCTTGCCAAAGAATGTCTGAGCCAGAGACTCACCGATGACATGGGAGAGAGTTTCCAGCCATTTGAGGGCCTAGAAAAGTTTGCAGAAACCATAGAAACAGGTACATTTTTGTGGATTTGATACACCAGCTCTTAAATGGGATTACCTACCTGGATTACATAGTAAGTATTTTTTTTTTTTTTTAATATCCACAATTTCTTCCTTTGCAGTTCTTAGAAGAGTCAGAGTGACGTTTTTGGACACTGTTCTCAGAATTGAGCACATTCCAGAAAACTCTAAGACTGGAATTGCTCTTGAGGTTCGAATCAGCAAGTAAGTTTGGACAGTCATTCAGGCTGAATAAGCTGAATTTATAAAATACCGGAGACACTTATTTTTTTTATGAAGTACACTAATGAGGGACCCCCAGGTCAAAGCCAGTATTCTTTTTTAAGTCTATACCAGTTACCAAGTAGAAGATGCTGATAAAGTGAAGCAAGCAAGTTAAAGAAGGATTTTTAAGCTCTGAGATAATTGAGGAATGGATTGCACAAAAGGGACTACAATTCAGTATCACAGAGATAACCCGATTGTTTTGTAAGTTCAGTGTAGGTCATTTGTTCAGTGTCTTTGCTCCTTGTGAAGTTCATTATTTTGTTCTTTTGCTCAGGATTGTTTACTGTGATGAAACCGGTGAGGAGAGTTCAAGTGTGAATGTGCATCAGCCAACCACATTTGCACACAAAAACTTGCTGATGGAAGGAGTCACCATTTTCTGGGATGAGTTTTCAGAAGCGTCCCGAGCTGGTTTGAAATCTTCACCCACTCCAGCGGTGAGTGTAGAAAGTTTCTGAATTTAAACAAAGGAGGCGGACATAATTATTTCATTTTCTTACCTACTTCTCTCCTTTATGTGCAGGAGACTGAAGCCAAGCTTTCTCCAAGCTGGAATCCCAAAATAATATGTGAGCCTCATCCCCAGTTCACAGAGCCAGTTTCCTCTACTACCCCATTTGAGCCTATGCAGGTGGGCAGCCTCAGTGGAAAAATTGAGCTGTCCCTCACTCTGAAACACAACTTAGCCATGCCTGGAGCAAAGGTAAATTAACAGTGTCCTTTGTTGAAATATTTACTCTGTTTTAAGAAAACGATAGCAAAAATCAGTACTGGACTATGGATTATTATGCCTGTAGGACAATTGACAGTAACAGCTTTTTTATGTGTACACTGTTTTTCAGCTGGATGTTGACGGACAGATTGATGCTGTAATCATTCTGCTGTCTCCACGGCAAGTTCATCTTCTTCTGGACTTGTTTGGTGCTTTCTCCGGAGCAGGTGAGTTCTCTTATATTCGAAGATGATGTAGACTGTTTGAAAGGTGGCAATAAAACCAAGTGAATTATTTAGAAATTGAGTGAAAGAAATATCTCTTACCTTTTGTGCAAAGGAGCACAGGAATGGGCCAAGGACAGAAAGAATCGACCCATACAGCAAGAAGATGAATATCGGTTGCATATGGAACTGAACCGGTGTCTGAAGAAGGATAGCACAATGCCCGGAGCAGATCCTGACCTCTTTGAGAGCCAGACTACCAGAACGGTGTCTAGTCGAGGTTGGGTGGAAATATCACTCATGTTTACTGTGCTTTCATACAAACTGTCATGATTGCACCTGTCTAATGAGAATGATCCTTTCTTTATCCTGTCCCTGTCTCTGGTGTAGAAGATGTGTTCTTCTCGATGGCTGACATGGACATGTCTCACAGCCTCTCATCCCTTCCTCCCCTGGGTGAACCACCCACTGTTGACCTGGACCTGTCACTCAACAGCAACTACTCTGCCTCCCCAGGAGAATCTCCCTCTGGAAATGCAACTGTACGTCCTCTCCTCTTTGGCCACTCCTATAGCTACACAATAAATTAGCGTGTGTTTGACTCTCAAGGTGAAATCTGAAGACCCTCACAGATACATGATGTTATCCTAAGTTAAGACACTTAGGTGGTATACATATGGCTATTTTGAGCAAAGGTGTCCCAGCTTGTGTGGTAGTCCTTAAGCCTAATGTGTGCTTATTTTTATAAATTATGTCCTTGTCTTTAAAGCTTTGGAGCTGTCGTTCCCTCATAATCGCATACCATATCTCTGTATCTGTCTTTTTAGGCTCTCTGGGATGATTATCTGGATGTGCCACGACAAAGAGAGAAACAAGCTAATGAAACTCCCCTCCAGGCACGAGATTCACAGCTCCCTCCAAAATTACTGAGACAGACCTGTAAGCATTAAAACAAAGAGTACCTGTTTAATATTGTCAAAGCTATTAGATTTTGAGATGCTGACATTTGATAGTGGCTTCACAGGGGAGAGTAGTCATGGGCTGTTGAGCATCCAAAGTATGAAGGTTTGTCATTATAATAAAAGAAGATACCAGCCTGCTCTACTGCTTAGTTCGTCTTCTCTGGTTGAATATGTGTTAATCTGTGAAATCATCTGGTTGGTTGAAATAAAAACCTTCATATGTCGGTACTCTGTGACACAGGGTTGTCTCTATATGGAGCTCTGTTTTCACTCCAGTGGCTAAACAATCTTTATAAAATGCCTTTATTTTGTTTCAGCTCATCAATCCAAAACTCATGGTGATGAGTCGAGGCCGGAGCTGGTGTTTAGGCTGGCACTCGGCAGCTTGGCCGTCTCAGTCCTCCACATCGATCCCCTGCCGCCACCAGATGCCGCCCCCGGACCCCTTGCCCCCATGGCCACAGACTTCTTCAGCAAGGTGGGCCCGGGCCAGCTTCTGCCAGCTGCGTTTCTTCAGTCTCGGACCGTGTTTGATCAGGCTTGCCCCCATGACCACCTCAGGTGCATTTTTATCTTTTACTGATTCCTATTCTTTTAGGTTTTGTTTGTATATCTTGTTAAAGAATTAATAATCTTCCCATGAAATAGCACTCTTAGTTCCTTTATTTAATACATTTCCTGCTGTAAAAGAATGTTGGGATGGTACATAATGCGGGTAGAGATCATTCAATAGTGGAAGACAAAAGCAGTTTAATTTTATGGGATGGGTGGAAGGATTGGATTGATTTAAAAAAAAAAAAGTTTTAATAGTCAAAATATTTATTTACACCAGTTACAACATGAGGTCACCATTAAATACACTGTGTTCCAGGAAGTACAAATTATTGGATTTCATTTCTTGGGGGTTTTAAAGCTTAGCATGGGACATAAGTCCATCATCTGAGTTTTAAGTGTCTGTCTGACCCATGCCCATTTCTCCAGGTTTGTGGGCCAGGGACTGAAGATAATCTATGAGCACTGTCAGGGCTCCAGCCTGCGGACTTTCAGCACTGATGTCTCCCTGGGCCAAATGGAACTGCTGGAGTGCCTCTTCCCCTCTGAAACCCTCATTGGTGGGCCCCAAAGAGGGGTTCAGTACACAGAGGTTAGAGTCTGAGCCTGACACAACACATCTAGCACAGCACTCAGTTTTGGTTGGTTAAACACTGCATGTACAAGCCTGACGGGTGCACCTGGCATGATAATACAAGTGTGTCTCACTAGTTTCTCTGTCACACCTCAGCTCCTGACATTTGACACCAAAGCCAGTGCCGAGGCACCATTGACCACCTGCCTTCACCTGCTTTATAAACAGGCTGAGCGCAGAGGCCCTCAGGTAACTGTGAAAAAATATGACAAAAAGCAACACTACACAAGCTGCACTCTGCTGTCTGGCTTTCAGTCGATCAACCCTGTTTTTCTCTGAGCAGGGTGGCCAGGTGCGTCTCAGCACTATTCCCAGGAAGGCTGACATCCAGGTCGAGCTGGGCCCAGTGCGCTCCGAACTGGACATCAGCATCGTAGACCGCCTCAACTCACTACTACAGCCTCAGAAGTTAGCCACTACAGAGATGATGGCCTCTCACATGTACACATCCTACAACAAGCATGTCAGCTTGGTAAGGACATCCCAGGAATTGTCATTTGAAAATTTCTATTAGTAGAATTCAGACTTTGTGAAATGGGGATGAATAGAAGCAGCAAGGCTCTTGTACATATACATAGTTATTGTTATTTGGGCCAGTCATCAGGGCAAATTGGGGTTTTCAATAATTTCTTGGAAAACCAATCTGTCCGTTTGACCTGGTGCTCTCGGGCAGGCGCTACAGGTCATTGAAAGCCCACACCTCCAGACTAACCAACAGTTTCTTTCCCTGGACTGTTATTTTTACTTGCATATCATTGGTTTTCCGCATTCCTGTTTGCGCCCAGACATTTTACTGCCAGATCCCAGATGTCACCCATTTTGATGTAACCTACCACATGAGGGACGTGATTACTCGATGATCTAGCACATTACTATCCCAGGCTTAGATAAAAATGTCAAATTTGCTGCTTATTTATGTTCTACAATATTGTACCTAATGTCTCTGTCTGTCTAAACTTATTTCACAGCACAAGGCCTTTACAGAGGTCTTCCTTGACGACAGCCGCACCCCAACCAGCTGTCATGTAACACTGACTGTCAATGCCCCGGTGATGTGCCTGGCAATCCGCTTCCCCATTCCTGACCTTCGCTCAGATCAGGAGAGGGGTCCTTGGTTCAAGAAATCCCTGCAGAGGGAAATACTCTACCTGGAGCTGGAGGACCTGGAAGTGAAGACCGAGTTTATGGGTGGCAGCTCTCCTGACCAAACCAAGATGGAGCTCACTTTCAGGGAACTTGTTGGTATGTACCCCCCGAAACAAATGTTCCCAAACTGCTCTCTGAATAAGCCTTTAAACTGAGGAACTGCTCTTTATTTTTGTCATTTCCACAGGGAGGTTCCAGGAGGAGCAGGATCAACCAGCTGCCCGGTTCCTCAGGGTGTCGCACACCATGGACGGAGACATGACAACATCTGAAAGTGTGAAGTTTGACTGGCCAAGGTAAGGCTAGCTATCCAATCTCAGATCTCTCCGCTCGTGACGACCTCTCAGTGACCTTTAATTTATCTGTCACTGCTGGGCAGAGTTGTGTTGAAGATGAACCCCACCGCCGTCCACTCCATCCTTGAGCGTGTGACAGCTGAGGATGATGAGGGGGCTGAGGACCATTCACCTGAGGAGGAAGAGGAGGAAGGGGCTGCCCACTCACTGAAGGATGTCTGTGACTTTGGGAAACCTGAGCCATCACCTTTTTCCTCACGCAGGGTTATGTATGAGAATGAAGAGGTGGGTAGCTCCAAAAAGGGCCACATCAGTCAGAAGTGTTCAGATACGACCAGAATAGTAACTGGTACATTTCATAGGGTGTAACAGAATAATTTTGCCATGAAAAGAAACCAAAACCCCCCTCCTATTATTTTTGTTTCAGCTGCTAAATGGACTGGCTTAGAATTAAATGCATGGTATCTGTTCCACTTCAGTAGTTCATCTAAGTTTACCATCATTATGCAGTTCGTCAAACTCAAAATCAACCCACTTGAAACCAGTCACATTAGTGAGACATAAAACGAATGGATATGGATGTATTTTATATAGAGAAAAGACTAATTTTATGTTCTTTGAGTCAAACAAATCTTAATTTCAGCTATAAGAGATGTCGCTCCACATATATTTGGTTGTATTTGAAAATTCTGACTAAATTAAGATTTTTTCTTATTCAAGGATTGACAATAAACTTTTGACAGCGGTTTTAGTTCAGCATGTGTTTGGCTAGTTCTGCAGGGGATGTGTGTGGTGCTAAATTTGCATGCAATGGGAAAGCGCTGTCATCTGCCCTATTGAACCCTTTGACAGAGACTCTATGAAAATAAATATGAGCACTGCTTTGCATACCTATCCTGTTTACAGAAGCAGAACTGACCACATATGGGAAATCTTTTTTTCCTTTTTCCAGATGGTCATTCCTGGCGATGTTGCTGAGATGACTGAGTTTCAGGAGAAAACCATGAACAATTCCCGTTTCATACTTGAACTATGTTTCCCCAACGTGCAGTTAGCACTTCCCAGCAAGGCGTTCTACGAAAAACTACACAACAGGTACTGAATTCATGATAATATGATACAAATCAGGCAGCACAACAGCTTAGAGCAGTGCTTTTCAGTTATGTGCCCAAGAGTAAGCAGGCTATCATTGAAATTAATCTCTAGAGCAGCTGATTTTACTAATTATTTCTGCTTGTGTAAATCAAAGTGCAGTCACCGATTAAATCAACTGCGGTAGTGTTTGATTGAAATAGAAACCTCCTCACCCTTTGGCATTCATGACTGTTTAGTGAGGTTGTTTCCTACAGTTCACTGATCTCTGCTGTCAAAGTATCCATGTGCAAGTTACCTAACTCCTACGTCCTCCTTATCTAAAATCTCTATTCTTATTCTTACAGAATAAACAATGACCTGCTTCTGTGGGAGCCCACAGCTCCCTCACCAGTAGAGACGGTGGAAAACATGCCATATGGTGTTGGACTCTCTGTCGCCAGTCAGCTGATCAACACCTACTCTAAGGACAGCTTCAGCCAGTTCCGCTCCACCGGTCCTGAGGGTGAGAACAGAAAACATTTCACTAAAATTTGTATTTGGTCAGACTCTTAGTGTCTTGGTAGAAAACTGTGATGTGAAATTACTATGCAATGTGGTTTATCCACTCATGAAGATGCTCTGTGTTGTGTTTGTAGAGGAGACCAGTGGCTCAGAGGAAGAGACAGCACAATATTACTCTCCGGCCTCTGACCTGGGCCTCAGGTCTCGCAAGAAGAAAAAGCCCAAGACCCAGAGCAAGACTTCCCAGAGCCTGTTCTCTGTCGTCCTCAGTGTCAACCATGGCCTGGTGGCTCTACATACTAATGCAAAGGTAGCCCTCAAAACCCCTATAGTATTATTTTTATCACTGTTTCTCTCTGTGTTCCTAAGAGGCTTGTTGTATGCCTAAACAACATGAGCTTACATGTTTTTCCTTACCAGAGGGAAGATAAGACCATCCTGAAAAACAGACATGGCGAGTTCTGGCTGGAGGTAAAGAATGCAGTGCTGTTTAGTGTGACGCAGTATGAAGGCTACAAAGACCAGCACTACATCTGCTTCCACACCAGCAATATCTGCATGTATCACCAAGGTAAACCAGGAGACATCAAATGATTTATCAAAGGATAGGTTCTCTGTCATTATATTACAGTATCATTCTGAAGTGTGTTTAAGGATAGTAAGACTAATACAGCTCACTCCCCCTCCTCTGACTCAACCAATCTGCTCAGGACTAGTGGACGGGGACACATCTGTGTCAGACATAAAGTTGCCATGCAGCACGCACCCCCATTGGCTGGAGCCCACCATCTATCAATCAGAGACATCACCTGACAGATCATCGACACCCTCAGAGGGCATCGGCCTGGAGGCCCATAGCATGCTGTCTGTCGCTGTCAAAATCTCATCACTGAACGCAGAGCGTAATGTCAAGGTAGGGTACATAATTAACTCACAGGTAACAAGTGAAATGAAGGAAAAAGTAATATAAAGTGTCTCAGTAGGGCACAACAACACAACAACAACAACTCAATACTTCATACCTCAGAGGCCTCATACTGGATCCTTCGGTCCTCAGTCGTGTCAGCGGTTGATTTTCTCAACAGCTGATACAGCTAAAGCATCATCCACAAAGGCTCAGTTTGATTGAGATCTAATGACAAGGACAGCCTTAGTAGGGTGAGGTTACTCTGACTCATCAAATCATTTGGTGACTACCTTTGATGAAGTATCTTTTCCCAATATGTCTTCCCTTCCAGCCTCCATGCCAACGTCATTGCAGCCAATTCTGTCCCTGAAACATCAGCAAGTTTGCGCACTTGGTCACTGACATCTGAGCTAAACATGCCCCAGCAGTCAGTGCTCTCTCAAAGTCCTTGAGATCTCTGCCACAAGCTGTTGTAGCCAAAATAATGGACAACTGGATTTTCCCAGCATTTTATGCATAATCCTTGGCATGATGGATGTTAATGGTTGAATTATCTCCGAGACCACACTTGTGCAGAAAGAAAGATTTACTTTCAGTGTTTTGTACCCCACATTTATTCACATGTTTATTTTGGCAGTTAACTGTATTTAGTATCAGTCTGTTATCGCTTATCAAATTCAATTCAGTTAGTTTGCTGCTCACTTTTTCTGCAGGAGTTTCTGGTTGCTGTTGGAGTCAGAGGTGCCACTCTCCAACACAGAGTTGTCCCCCCCAGCCTCGGCTGGTATGACCAGGTAGGGCAAGATGCGGCTGGCAGCCACCTAATTCTTCTATACTTACTTATTTAGCTCATGTGTAAAGTCCTCAATGTTTTCAAAGTAAATATAATGGAATAATACGTAACATTATCAATCTAATCAGCATCTCTTTTTTGTATGTGTGACAGATTGTCGATTTTCTGAATGTTTCCGATGAGCCTGTGTTAGGTTACACCCCTCCTACTTCTGTTACCACCCTACATCTACACCTGTGGAGCTGCTGTTTAGACTACAGGTACTGTAGACCACCAGCTCATTTGTGATCGTTTTATGTAGTTTTCTGTGTGTGTATATTTTAATGTGCCTTTTGTTATTTCGCTCTGCAGACCCCTTTACCTGCCACTCAGATCACTGTTGATTGTAGAGACATTCAGTGTCTCCAGCAGCGTCTCTCTAGACCATTCCTCCTCCACACTTAGGTACGAAAGCTCTACTGGTCCCTCATTGATACTGAAGGAGAGGTTACATTGCATTTGGGACACTGAAGAATTTGTTTAACTATCGTGTTTATTACAGGATAATTTTGGACGAAGCTGCCTTGTTCCTGTCAGACAGGAGTAATGCTGTCTCTGTCAATCTAATGCGCGGTTGGTTGACTTCCAATAAAGCTTTTTGAATAAAGAATACTTTATGTGTTTAAAATGCTGCAGCTTTGACTTATGCTTGGCTTTCTTTGTGTCATAGACTATGTGCAAGTGGTAGACATGGGAACACTGGAGCTGAGGATTACAGCTGTCAAACCTGGAGTGGATGGACAGTTGGTAAGAATTTGCATCCTCTGCAGGACTTAAGTGGGTTTTTTTTTCATCCTTTTCTCTCAAAATCATGATCACACATTCATTACTGCATACTGTTGTGTTGTCTGTGTGGTGATAGTTGGAGCCCAGGTTCGAGCTGCGGTGCTCCAGTGACGTCATTCACATCAGAACATGCTCTGATTCCTGTGCTGCCCTCATGAACCTTATCCAATATGTGGCTAGTTATGGAGACTTGCTACCCCCCACAGAACCAGAGACTAGGAGCAGCAGCACCACACAGAAACCCAAGGTAGGCACGGACACCAGCCACTACTCAGCATTACACTGTAACTACATAACTCAGTGATTAATTTTCTTCGCAAATTCTTATCTTGAGCGAATTTTTGGGACAGGCGGAGTTTCCTAGCCGGCCTACATCTCAGACCCCACTGCTTCCGGAGACTGAGCAGCAGATGTTGCAGGACTTGATGAGCGAGGCTATGGAGGAGACTGATGGGCAGCAAGCTGTTGGACCACAACAGAATGGTAGGCATTTTAAAAATCTATTTCTATTTAACTTTTCATATTGATTCATATGTAATAATTTTCTTGTTTGACAAATTGTGTAACATTATCCCTTAATGACATTTTATACCATTTCCCACTTATTCAGGCTTACATGAGGAACGGAACTGTGACCACGACCCTCCTCGCTCAGACCTGTTCCTGTTCCCAGATGAAAGTGGGAATTCGACCCAAGAATCAAGCCCCACCTATCCCATGCTTCACTCTCCTCTCATCACCCCTGTTCCCAACCTGGCCCAAGAGACAGATGACTTCTGTATCCTAGAGACGCCAGGCTCCAGAGGAGAGGTTGGGATGTGTGCATTCACCACAATTCACAGATTGACTGGTCTGGTAGAACTTGTCTTGATTCTCTGTAATCATCTTGTGTTTCAGGATCGTGATCAAGAGCCAGTAGTGAAGCAGCTAACTTCAAACCCCATAGAAATCAAAGATAATCACTTCGGTCAGCCTCTAGATGGGAGTGATTCCAGCCGCGGAGCCATGAATTTCCCCGTCCCAGAAGTGCGCTACCTCATTAGGGAGATTTCTGTTGTGTGGCACCTCTATGGCGGGAAAGACTTTGGGAATGCTGCTTTCACCGCATCTCCCGTGAGAAGCAGAGGGTGAGCCATGAAATGTTGAACTGTTGAGCAGACAGAAGTTGTAAAAAAGTTTTAAAAGAATTAGAATGTGTTCAAATGGAGGCAGGTTTGTTTGATTTTTGTCCTGTGTCACAGTTCTACCCCTCACAGCTCCCCCTCCCAAACCCCGGTGAGGCAGAGCAGGACCTTGGGACGCGCAGGAGGTGGAAGAGGAAGGAACCCTGATGTCCTGATGGAGATACAGCTCAGCAAAGTAAAGCTTTCTCTTCTGTATTAAACAGATGTGATGATATGATGTAGGTCACATAGTTGCTCCAAGAGATGAAAGTGTCCATTTCTGAATGAGTCATGACTTCACGATTCGCTGGCTTCCTTTTGACTTTTTCCACCAGGTGAGGTTTCAGCACGAGGTGTACCCGCAGGCCCAGGTGGCTTCTGGGACAGCTGTGGACCAGCCAGTATCCCGGCAAGTGTTCATTGTGCAGGACTTGGAGATTCGAGATAGGCTGGCCACCTCGCAAATGAACAAGTTTCTCTACTTGTACTCCAGCAAGGAAATGCCCCGCAAAGCCCACTCGAATATGGTGAGGAAGGCAACATAATCACAGTAATCCAGTGAGATGAGGTTGGGACCCAGTGTAACTTTTTATGTGCTTTTTCTCACAGTTGACAGTTAAAGCACTGCACATGTGTCCAGAGGCAGGCCAGGCTCCACAGGAGTGCTGTTTGCGCGTTTCCCTGATGCCTCTTCGCCTCAACATCGACCAGGTTAACAAGCTCATCCGATACAGTTTCCTCCAGTATATCACTGACATCTGATATACTCATAACTTCAGTAATGTTTTACTGAAGGCTGAATGTTTTACAGAAGTTAGGATAAAATTTCTTAAATGACCTCTTTTTTTGTTTGAAGGATGCACTTTTCTTCTTGAAAGACTTCTTCACTAGTCTTGCTGCTGAAGTTGAGTTGTTCTCTCCGCCAGATCAGGAAGGTAAATCTCATCATTTACAGTTGGGAGGCAAAAAAAAAATTGTTTTTCATTCAGTGGCTCATGATAGCTTGTTTGGTCTGCAGCTATCTGTGTTTCCATGAGGAAACCAGCCGCCCCAGAGATCTCCTGTAGCTTTTCCAAGCATGCTGGCGGCAGCCAAGACCCGGCCCCAATTATCTCAGTGCCTGCTCAGAGGCAATTCAGCCACAACGGTCTCTCCACATCGGACAGGAGTGAATCCAGTGAAAATGAAGCTGCTGCTCCTTCCTTCACAGATCAGCCCATCTTCTTTAGGTTGGTGTTTAATTGCTAAAAGTGATCCTAGTCCTTTTATTGAATTGCTTTTCAGTAGTTGATAATTGCTTTATTTCTTAACAGAGAGTTTCGATTTACCTCTGAAGTTCCTATCCGCTTGGATTACCACGGGAAACATGTTGCAATGGAGCAGGTACATTGTCTGAGAGGCCTATGGGAGAACAGAGCAAACACCATTTTGTCGACACTATGGATCATTTTATCAATCTTTTGTTTCAGGGAACGTTTGCAGGGATCATTATTGGACTGACCCAGCTGAATTGTTCAGAGCTGAAACTAAGACGGTTGTGCTACAGGCAAGGGTATGTTTATCTCAGCTGAATATTTTGTTAGACTGCTTTGTTTTCATTTAATATCACTGACAGTTTATAGTGCACATTTGTAAATCACTATGCAGGAAATAGTTATTTGTTTCTTGAAGCAAAGTAATATTTATTTGTCTTTCAGATTGTTAGGTGTGGATAAACTCTTCTCCTATGCAATAACTGAGTGGCTAAATGACATAAAGAAAAACCAGCTTCCAGGACTGTTGGGTGGAGTGGGGCCTATCCATTCTCTGATACAGCTGGGTGAGTATAACTTGTTTTTAATCCAGGCACAGTTGATTTCCATGTTTCAGGGTCAACTTTGATATTTATAATGAAACCACAACAGTATTTTTGTGAAAAAGGAGCTGCTCATTCATGGGATTTGCTAAAAATCTCAACACTTCAGAGATCAGCACCACACAATCGCATGAGAAGATGCTTAATCAGCGTCTGTGAGGCCGGATCAATTGACAACTCACAACTGTACCGATAAACGCTTGTGGATGTCTTTTTCATGTTTACTCAGTCAGGTATTCCACCAGAATGTCCTGTTTATAAGGTGATTTTATGAGCTGATCTTCTCTGTTATGTTCAGTCCAAGGATTCAGGGACTTGGTCTGGCTCCCAATAGAGCAGTACCGAAAGGACGGTCGGATTGTCCGTGGGTTTCAGCGCGGCACTGCCTCCTTTGGGACCTCTACTGCTATGGCTGCTCTGGAGCTCACCAACCGCATGGTCCGGACAATCCAGGTAAGCTGGCCATTCTGTTGAGTCTGGTTTTAGATGTGCGAAATTGCCTAACAGCTTATGACTAAAATCACTCATGAGCCCTCTGTGAGTAACCAGACAAATGTGTTGTGTCTGTCCTATTCAGGCAGCAGCTGAGACAGCCTATGACATGGTGTCACCGGTGCCTGATGAGAGAGACACCAAGAGGATTAAACGGTTTTCTCATTATGGATTGGCTCACCAGCCTGTTGACCTGAGAGAAGGCGTAGCTAAAGCCTACACAGTGGTGAAAGAGGTACACAAACTGCAAGATGAGCTGGCCAGTACTGACGCTGCACTGAAAACGGTTGACAGAAACTGTTTCTGTTGTTCATTTTAAAATTGTGTTGTATGTGGGTTTGCATCTCCAGGGAATCACAGACACTGCACTGACTATCTATGACACCGCCACCCGGGAGCACGAGCAGCGAGGAATGACCGGCGCTGTGGGAGGGGTTCTTCGACAGCTGCCGCCAGCAGTGGTAAAGCCGCTCATCATGGCCACTGAGGCCACCTCCAATGTGCTGGGTGGGATGAGGAACCAGATCCACCCTGACGCTCGCCAGGAGGAGTCTCAGAAATGGAGGCAAGGGGAAGAGTAACTCCCTACTTGCCATCCAGTAACTGAAACAGTGACTGTGCACAATCAGCTGCCAATGAAATTAGACTTGATCGACGTAGATTGCTCAGCACTTTCTGATGCAGAGTCTTGGAAACTGAATGAATATGTTTCTTCAGATTATTTTTGATGTAAAACTACGCAGAAATAGATAGTCAGCCCCAGTGTAAATAAAAACAAAATTCATCTCATAGGATTTGTGGCAATCTAAGCTAATGTGATTCGGCGTGTGTCCGCTTGCCAGTTCCCACATTTCCCTCACAGTGCCTTTATGGTTATCAGCATTTTCCAACACTGCATTTAATCAAAGGGACGTAATGAAGTATGAGGAATTAATGCTGATCAGGGCCACATATCGTCTTTATGTGGATTGATTTCTGTTGTAGGATAGAACTGGCATTTTAAACATTAAAGCATAATAATAAGGAAAGAACAGGCTGTTGCCTCATGAGACACATACATTGCTTCGTTTTTGAAATAGCTATGTTTACAAAATGTCTGGTCAGTCATTCAACATTCTCTTATCCTACTGGATGTCAGCAAACACTAATATCTTAGGTGTAATGGCTAAATTTTTAGATATTAAAGAAAAATCATATTTGTGGGCCTTGTTACTTACTGTAAATATTCCTAATGTGTAACATTTCATGCAAATGTAAGACAATAAGTATAGAGTCTGAATGTGGTACATTTTTGTCTTTCTATAATCAGCACTTTTAAGTGACTTGAAAGGTTACTTGCCCACATGAACGTTAGACGGGGAAAAGAAGTTTCATTATCTTATTGTGGGCTTTAATGAGAGTTGCAAGCTAAAGTGTAATTTTCAGGCTCAAGTATAATTTTCATTAAAGCTGCTATTTTGAAAGCTGCTTTTTTTAATTTAAAGGTGAGTTCCACATTTTTATTCTCTTTTTCCTGTTTGTCTGCCACTCACACTTACAAACTGTTGACCCAAACTCCTACACGAAACTCTGCATCTGCTTAAGACATTTAACCAAAGTCTTAATATTATTTTCATTGAAGTTTTTTTTTTTTTAGTGTATGTTTG
>OMLB01026879.1:70259-97477 GCA_900302555.1 Myripristis jacobus | reverse complement strand
AGTGTATGTTTGAATATTGATATTTGGTGTGATATACTGTGGTCCACAGTCTTTCAGTTTGCTCATTCTCTTGTTTATGTGGAAATTAAGAGTATTGTTTCTTGTACATAAGTGTACAGATAATTTTCCGAATTTGTATCAAAGCATGAACTGTTATTAAAAGGGAAATAAAAAGTGTTAAGTCCACCTCAGCTGAGTGTGGTCAAAGTTGTTCACTATTACTGTATAGACTTTGGGTTTCATTCATGGAGGTATTACAGATCTCTAGTACAGTGTAGTGCACAACCAACACACAACAATGAGCACTTACTTAGCACCAAAGATAAAGCCAAAAGTTTTATTGATGTCTTAAAACATAAATATATGCTCAGTGCTTGAACTGAGAGAAATAACTTCCTACCATGAAAGGAAAATGTGAAGGAGAAAAGATTTGAAAGCTTTACATTGACATTGAAAGGGCGGGTAGGAAGTGAGGTCAAAATGGATGGGAGTAAACATTTACCTTAAAGTCCCCCTCTAGCCATTGAGTAAACACTGAAAACATCTCTGTTCCTTCAATATTACATATTTGCAAGGTTTTTTTCCATGAAAAAGCATGTCTTCCTGCCTTACAACAGCTTAGATATAACCCTACACCTTGCACTCATTACGTATGCAAGAAAAATCTGAATATGCAAATAGCCCTGCAAACCCCCCCAACCCCACCCTGCTGGCACACCTGCTTGCAGATTTGATAATCTATCCTATATTTAAAAAAAAAAAAAAAAATCAGCTAATCTCTCTGGTTTTGTTAATAGTTTTGAAAATAAAACACTCAAATGACTGGTGGATCTTGCTGTGGGATTTGTGATCTACCAAATCCTGCTGGTCCGGGGTGCATCTGAATCTCTGACTTCAGGAGCGTGCACAGAAATCTCCACCTTCAGTACAGGAGTGTGAAAACACGTATCTTGTGATGAACTTTTCACAAAATGACAAAATGACAGGGGACATAAACATGAGAAAAAACATTTTTTATAGTGGAGGAGGTCTTTAAACTCCAGGCTAGGCCCAGATTTATTTCCTTATAATCAGCCTTTAGAGTTTCTGGCGCTTATATTTCGTCTTAAATATAGCAAAATAATGGACAGGCTATATGGAATGGACTTAAAGCGATGCCGTAGAGAAACCACTGAGGTAATAGCTGGTCTCAAATTTGGTGGCTTGTAGTGATGGTCTTCCTGTTTTTCTGTAATGGTAGGTATTTTCTGCAGCAGAACACAAAGCCACTTCCGAGGCCACTTCCTTTTGGACAAAGGCTGCATGGTCACAGTGCTTTGTAAATCCAAACCAAAGTGTGTGAAAAGGCATCTGCTCCTCTTTCGCAACAGGGAAGCTTTTTAGATGTCTTTTTTCTTTTATAGCCAATACAGTCAGACTTAATACAAACAGAGTGAAGCTGCTCCAAAGACAGGGACTGGAGACACTAGATGAAATTCCAGGATCTGGTTTAATGCAACGGCCAGTCATTTATTATAAATATTCACACTTGTGTCTGCAGTTGTAGTTTTACAGTTCCTTATAAAAATAAACCAGACTTGTGCATTTTTGACATTAGAATAGTATATGTAATGTACATTAACCAAAGTATATAGACCAGTGAGAAAAGCAGCTGTTTTTCACACCAATTCGCCCTCATATAGTGCTTCAGTTTATTAATAAAGAAACGCCCGGGTGGTTTTCTTCCTGCTCTGGTCTTTGAAGCAGAGAATCAGCATGCACCTCCCTAATGGTTGATTTTCATTTTAATTACACTTTTGACACTTTTTTTTTTCTAGTACCTCATGTTAATTGGATAGTGATTTTACACATGGCTGTCTTTAGGCATCAAACTGAGTACATCTGTGAGCTCCTGGTAGCAGTGTCTCAGTCACCTCTGGATTTCCAGACCAGACTGGAGACTCAGATCACATCCGCTGCCACTGGAGCTGTTAACACCACAGATGTGACATTTTACATCTTAATCACATCGTGTGAAAGCACCTCAAGGGTCCTCCGAGTTGTGATGTTGGCCTCTGTGGGAGCGAGTGAGTGAGTTCATTAGAGACAAGGAAAAAAAAAAAAAACTCGGTGTGTTCTTCTGTCTTAAGCTTATACCATGACTGTGAGCCCCTTTGTTATACCTGTTAGTGTGCCTGTCTTTTTTCCTCAGCTGTATGCAAAGGGGGATTATCAGTAACTGTGAAACGGGACTGAAGAAGATTTCCTGTCTTCATCTTATACATGACATCAGAGGAGGTAAAACACTTTTTAACTGGAACTATGAAGTATCACACTGTGGTTTTGACACTTCACTGCAAACGTGTATGTGTGTGTGTGTGTGTGTGTGTGTGTGTGTATG
Organism: Myripristis jacobus; assembly: GCA_900302555.1. Classification (NCBI taxonomy): domain Eukaryota; kingdom Metazoa; phylum Chordata; class Actinopteri; order Holocentriformes; family Holocentridae; genus Myripristis; species Myripristis jacobus. Next base: position 95,097 of record OMLB01026879.1, on the reverse strand, counting down.
AGGGGTGTAGTTCTCAAGACTTGAGTGGATCAGGTTAGTGTTGAATCAGTTTGAAACGATGAAGCCTCTACTGATCAGTCTCCTTATCGCCTCTCTTTCTGACCTCTCATCATGGAGTGAGTAGAAATAAATCTAATTTTTAACCATGGCTCTAAAAAGACAGTTGTTTCAAAACTGTGTCGAAACTGATATAAATACAACTCTCAAATGTCAAGATTTAAACAAAGTCCTTAGTACATCACTGTGTTCATGTTGCCACAGGATAATGAGAAGCCCTTCAAAATTTAAGTATTTCAGACCTTTCAGACCCAGATCTACATATTCTGTATCCATTGCATTTGTATTTTATGTCTTACACTTTAAATTTATGCATAGTCTAAATAAATACATAAAATAAAGTGTTTTCAAATCATCTCGTCATAGGTGTTTTGTTTGACAACAAGCTTGATGTAGTCCAGTCTCCTGATGTTACTGTGCTGGAGGGGGAAACTGTCCACATCCACTGCTGCTGGACTGTTGACAGCACAAGAGTGAGAGTCAGCTGGCAGAAACATCAGGCAGAAACTGACAAGAGAACAACTGCTGAGACTGTAATCATCAATAAAAGTAAATATCGGGGATCTATACAGAAAGAAAAGAGTAACTGTTCAGCTTTGAGCTTGTTAAATATTACAAGAAATGATTCAGGTGGATACATCTGCAAGGTGACTGTTGAGATACCGAACCTCTTCCAGGGCCGAGGAAACGGTACAGTCGTCACAGTCAGACCCAGAGAGAGCACAGCCGACCAACCTGCCAACAAACCAGCTGAGGGTAGGAAACAAAACACCAGGCCAGTTGGACAAAGTGTTGCAGTGAGCGGCTTGACTGACATTGGTTTGCTGACATCTGAGGCCAGTACTGACCTTTTGTTGAAAATCAGATCTGCTCCAGTCAGGGCCCGCCTCTGATATGATGTCTGTAATCAGCCTCTGACACAAAGGCTGTTTGCTGCAGGGCTGGGAGGCTCGGCTAGTTCAATTTGGAAAATGGAAGGGGCGTAAAATGAGCTATTATTGACTTCTTTTCCTTCTTCTTCCCTTGCCACAATAGCAGTATCTTCTTTCCTTTTTAGCCCACTGAAACCATTATATATTAGGGAAAACAAAAACAGAATTGACAAGATTTTTTTTTATGAGAAAATTACAAAATAATTCCTCCCAAAAATTAAAACTAAAAAGGACTGGAGTAAATTTTGCTCAGATAGTGAAATACAAACTTTCACAACAAAAGCACTATCATCCATGGGATTCAAAGGGTTAAAGGGAAAACCTGGGATTGCATTGATAAATCCTCTGGGATTTGATTGCCTTTTTGGGGGGATATTTTGGCTGCATATTACCTTCATGGAACCTGGCATAAAACACAGCCACATTCTTGGCAAGAAAGGCAAATTAGATTAAGTGAGACCAAAAGAAATGTTATCAAAAGAACTATTACTTTAAGATAAACACTGTTTATGAATGTCATGAAATAATGTTTGTCATAAAACTGCTCTGTTAGTGAGATAACAGCCCAAGTGAATAAAGGGCTTGAATGAAGGTACAAATCAGATGATCTTGTTGAAATTAAACACTCAATAATTTCTTGAATTTCCTTTCCACTTGAATAGGATTACTTTGTGTGTAGACAATAGATCCAATCTCCAAAATGAAAGTATTTTGGAGGGGGAAAGTGCAGCAGAGCAATATGTGCATGATGTAACACTAAAGGAATAACTTTTTATTGTCACTGGAAATTGTTCAAAGCCTTCAGCAGCCACCACATAGCAAGCTTATGTGGTGTTGCGGTTTGGAGGCAGTGGTGAATGCCTGACAAGCTTTCCTCCAAATGAAACCTGGTGGTGTAACGGATTGATTGTCTCGGTGGATGAATTTCAGGTGCAGAGAGGGAGCAGGTGTTAATATTTGTCCTCCGGTGTCTGCCCCTCCTCGCCCTTCTTTTGGCCTTCCTCTACATCAACAGAAGATTCACCGTGTGAGGTAGACTGCTTCACTCCAGGTCTTACAGTCACATCACTGATGGCAGAAAAAACTGAGAATAAAGAAGTTACACACATGGTACGTTAGGAGCTGAGTGATGGTGTGTTTATATTTCAGCTGCTCACACAGAGAGTGACGAGGATGGAGATGTGAGGGAAATAAGGATGATGGTGATGATGATGATGACGCTGGAGGACGAGGCAGTCATGCAGGAAGTGCCCAACACTGAACAGGAAGGAAAGGGGGCAGCGTGATCTGACCGCGACGTTGTCTTGTCTCATGCATTCTACCATCAGGAAGTTCAAAACATTGTCTTGCTTTTTTAAATGTTCAGTGGTTATGGGTAAATGCAAATATAAACACAAATGATGGTAAATCTGCATAAAAGGATAGAAGAAAAATGCCATCTGAGAGAAGCTGTAGTCAGGGTATTTATGGCAAAGATTTACAGCAAAAAACAGGTTTTTATGGATGATATGAAATTGCTTAATTTAGCTTTAAGAGGAACATAAAGAACCATATTACAATGTCTGTTATGTTTTATGTACGTATTGTGTATGACCTTTACATTGCTATAATTTTGTTTTAAAAGATATTTAAATCGTGAATGGGTGAATGAAACAAATGTTGAAAACTGACAGCGGTTGAAAGACTACTACGGATTGCAACTTGAATGAAACTAATTTTACTTTGCTTATATTTTACTTGAGCTGAAGTCAAAGTAATGCTGTGAAAATTTACTGAGGTAAAAGTAAAAAGTAGCTCATTTAAAATGTACTTGGACTAAAAGTTACTCAGTTACTTTTTCAAAACAATAATTCAAACATGGTTCTCATCATCAGGACATCATCATGTAAAGTCATAAAATGTTCATTAAAGGTACAGCCAGGAGCACTGCTTTGTGTAACGTTGACCCCGACGCCCTCTAGTGGTCAGAAAATAGCTTAGGCGCCGCTTTAACCCTCCTAGTATGCTAAGGGGTCAATTTGACCCCAGCCAATGTTTAACGTCTCTAAATAAATGATTAACATAATTTCCGCCCCATCATTTAATGAGTTTTTCTAATGTAATGGGTATTACAGGGTAAACTGGGTAATGTTTTATTTAAAGGGCTATTTAGGTAGTCAACAAAGAAACATAAAGTACATGACACATAAACTTGACAACAAATTGACCCCAAACATAAAAGATATTGGTAAATTTGATCATAACAGGAAGGTTAAAACGACGCAGTGTCGGCCAGGGGGACTTTTATTTTGAAGAATGTGAACCGTGGCAGATCGGAAGTTCCTGTTGATTGTCAAGTCGTTGTCATGGAAACAGGAAGCCCACAAGTGCACAAGTTATCCTGCAGCGTTGAAATATAAAGTCTAAAATGATATTCTAGTCGCCCACTCGCCCAATTTCTTAAAAAAATTATGTTATTTTATTTTTGAGAATACTAACAGCCCGTACCGCAGATGTAACCATCTTATTTTCAGGCGATGCAGGATTTAACAGCTGGTCTGAGCACTTTCTCCTTTGACTGTGGACTGACGGAGGACCAAGAGGAACTGCTCTCCCTGCGTGCGCGCTCCGCTGCACTGAGTACCTGTGGGTGCGCGCACGCAGTTTTTTGGTGCCAGCTTGCTCACTCCTTGAGGTAATTATCTTTACCCATGACAACCCCAAAGGCAAGTGTATGTGGCATCCAGGAGGAGGAGTCACATATATCATCGTTTTAATTCAATTTAATCTAATTTTGCTCATTTTAATTTAAGTGACACTAATCAGTATACTCCTACATTTAGAGGGCTGATTAATAGACATACCACACAGAGAGTTGCCCTGGCGTCAGAGAGAGACAGTGACCTACGCGTGGGGATACTTGGATTGGGTCACACTGGCAAACAGCTGCTCCTCTGCCTGCTTGAAAAGACGGATATAAAACCCTCACACATTAAGATCTCCACCAGAAGACCAGAAACTGCAGGTACAGTGCAAATCATCTGAAAAACACAGGCTACTCTGACGCTGTCAATCTGCAAGTTGGCTGAAACAGCACAGAATAATTGGGTCAAAGTTCACTAGTTGTTCTAATGTAAAACAGTCTTTTGGATAAAGCCTGAAGTGGCCATCCTACAAATTTAACTCAAGATTATCATAATTAGATGTTGAGCTGCGATTTACCAAAGATGCACACATAATAAGCTTTCGTCATGTCATAATTTCAAGTCATTAACCCATTAAGAAAATACACACACACACACACCGAGTTAATGATTAAATGTGAGTTAATTTCACCAAACTGCTCTGAGGTTTCACAGTGCATGCCCTGCAACCTGATAGTGCACTCAGAACATAATAAAACTGCATGACCCATCCATGCATGATCCTCCTTGTTTCCTCATGTTAGTGGAGTTTGTGCAGAGGGGTGTTGAATGTTACTTTGACAATGGCCGACTGGCAGCATGGGCAGATGTGCTGTTCCTCTGTTGTCTGCCCTCTCACCTCCCCAAAGTGTGTGCCAGCCTCCGCGCCCGCCTGCCACCGTGCTGCCTCGTCTACAGCTTCCTCTCTGCTGTGCCTGTTACCAGGTACTATCACCCACATGCACCTCACACACAAACACAGCTGTGTGTTATCATGCGCTCAGCCAGTGTTATCATGCCCTCTGTTTCAGATTGGCCCGGCTGCTGGAGCACAGCTTCGTTCTCAAACCACAGTATGACTTCAGCGCTTGTGACAGGGCTGATATGTGGCCGGCCCACGGTCAGCTGATCACCGCTCTGAACGACCCTTTGTTGATAGAGGCGTCTTGTCCTCTTTCAGTGAGCGGTGTGTTGCCTTTCATGATGACAGACAGCCATCCATTCGTTTCACAGAGCTCAAATCTGAACTTGAGATGTCATATGTCCTATGCAATTATGAGCTAAAGGGAAACATGCCACAAAACAATCAATTTGCATGGGATTTGCATAAACCAGGGCGCTTCACTAAACTTCTGTGAGCATGACAAGTCTCAAAAATGTGCATACAAGAGAACCTAGTGTCTGATGTATGTATTTAATTGACGCTTAATGAAAGACTTGACTTTGTAGACATAGATTTGTTTGATTTCTTTACAGTTCTGAAGCAGAAAATGTACCTAAACCTCTGGGAAAGCAACCTTATATCTTTACTTTGAATCTCCTCTAGGGGGCATTTCTCTGGGTCCAAGCTGGGTGTATGCAGTGCTGTACAGCCTCCTGAACGTCTGCACCTCTGCCACTCTGGGATCCAGGGATGCCCTCGCTCTAATCAACAGTCTTTTTCTACTGAAAGAGCCCAACACAGTGGAATTCAATGCACAGAGTTATGTCAATGCATCTTATGCATCTGCACTGACGCCTGATCAGTGAGTGCAATCATTCAAAAACTGATACCTTGTTTTTTTTACGATGTATAACTTAACTTTGCCAGGATGATATCATTGTGTAAAAACAATGGGGAATAAAGGATAATTGTGATACTTGAATCAAATGTGCAGTATCACAGTACTGAAAAGACAAATTAAATCACAGGAGGAATTATTACGAAAACATTCCCATTCGTGCTTGTGATATTAAAAAATTATAATAAAACCATTTCTTTTTTCACTTCATCAAGGCCTTTCCCCTGGATTACTCTGACTGATGCCCAGACCAAAGAGACACCTCTGTCACGCTTCCTATCAAGAAGTAAATCTGTGCAAGAGGCCATCTCTGCAGCATACAAAGCACTATTGGGGGGACAAAAAAACAAAAAAACAAACACTGATATGAGAGACTGGAGGATGGATAAATAAATAAATGCAGTCAAAGGTTGTCCACTATGCTTAGTTTAGTCTGAGTGTCTTGAAATAAAATGAAATGAAATGAATAATAAAATAAAATATAAGTCTGTATTGTTCATGTGAGTTTGAATGGAAAAAATGCACTTAAATGGGCTCAAGATGTCAACAGTGATTTTGCAGTTATCCGTGTTGTGTCTCTTTTTTCCGGTACAATAGAACAGAATACAATAGAAAACCTTTATTGTCATCGTACAAGTGCAATGAAATTAAGAGAGCTTCTCATGATCTAAAGACTGACAATGCGCACAAATCCTGTAAACATTAAACTAAAATAAATACTATAAAAATGAGAAAACTTCCGTGCGGATGGTTCCTGCTCGAGGCACACTCGCCCGGACACAGATTCGTGAAATTTCGTCAACCTTCGAGGAAACACGGAAGTATGAAAATCTCGGGTCTGTTTTTTTCCTGCCAGGCAGCAGCAGCAGCGGCGGCGGCACGGTAGCAAGATCAAGATCCGTCGCATGACTGCAGTAATATGGAAAACCATTTCCCCGTGGCCTAAAGTTGGACTCAAGTTCTGTCGCCTGTGACTCGTCGGATTTCCAGCGTCACTCCGTGGTGAGACTGTGTCCCATGTGTCCGTAGCTTTGGCTGCACTTTGTTTTGTTTTTTTATTTACCAGCGAGTGGCTAACTTACCTGCTGCTACAAGCTAGCGTCAGTTTACGACGATGGAGCTAGCGTTAATGAATTGAGACATCACACACACACACAGACACACAGTCGCGATGTGACATTTTCATTAATCTGTCATGTGGGCAGCTTGTTGTGAGAAAGTCATTTGCCCTGTCGATTCAATCAGGAAGGCTGCTGCCGCTGAGGGTTAGAAGGATTGGTTGGCTGAATTTGTCAAGGGGTCTGTACTTTCGCTCTCTCTCTCTCCCTCTCCCCCTCTCTGTGATATTGAAAGGGGCGGAGATTAATGCTTTTCTGCCATGCACACTGAGGTGTTTATCTTGTCTTTATAGCCATGGAGCGATTAGAGGCTGCCTCTGAGCTTCAGTCAAGGCTGTCATCCCTGTCTTTCTCCTCTTTCCCCGGAATAACATCCAAGCACTGCCAGGACCGGCTGCCAGACAGGTAACCTGTTGCTGCTACCAGAAAAAAATGTTTACCATTTCATATCTAGTGTTGTCTTTGCAGTTGCTTCTTCCACTTTTGCTGATTGTCTCATAACATCATCACTCATGTTATTTTCCTAGTATTTCTGCTCATTCACTCTGTGTTCACGTCAGGCTGCAGAGTACAGATCTTTCACAGAGCCATTCCCTCAGTCCACCCGATATGGAAGCAACCACAGAGGGTTCAAGGCAGCATGACAAGGTAATTAATGCAGTTATTTAAGTATGTCAGTTGAGCAGTCGGTCAAGACAATGAATGGAGCGCATTTACCAAATTTGGTGAATTTTAGAATCTGTCTTCTGTGTGTATGTGTATGTGTGTGTGTTTCAGGGTAATGAAGAGGCTCCTGCAGAGCAAGCCCTGGGGGAAGGAGCTGAGGAGAACAGCACTGCTGGGAGCTGTCAGCCCTCTGGTGAGATAAAAGGTGAGGGCCTGCTGGGTATGCTGCCATGGTCGGTGCTTTGTTTCATCTGCAGTTTGGATTCAGGGGTTTCAATCAACTGTAATGAATAGATGCTATCTCAGTAATGAGGATCATGCTATTATGGAAAAGATAAATATTTCAGTTTTCTAGTGGTTGCCCAAAACGGATAAGTAAATATCAAGCTCTTTGTGGACACACTCACTGTCATTTGCTTTTCCTGACGGCAGCCCAAATGCCGCCCCTTAAGCCCCCGACAACATGGACATCTGCCACACTGAAGGAGCTGAAGGCGAAGCTTCGGACGGAGAAGGACAGCGTGGTGACAGTGTACCGAGGCGATATCATGACAGTCCATGTGCCCACCGTCCCCGAGTGCAAACGAGTGTGCTGGGAGTTCGCCACAGACGGTTATGACATTGGCTTCGGCATATATTTTGATTGGACTCCCGTCACCAGCCGGGCCATCACGGTGCACATCAGTGAATCAAGTGATGATGAAGATGAAGAGGAGGACCTGGAAGGTAAACTAGCTTGGCCTTGGCCTCTTATTAAACACTGTGTCTTGAGATTCTTGACTAAGCAAGCCAGTGTAAGTTGTGTTTGGATATTGCTGCTTCCAGATGTGATTTCCATCGACTTTATGGTGCGTGTGCTGTGTGTTGCAGGCCCCGTCAGCAGTGGAGATGTCGAGAAGGGCTCCAAAACTTTGGCCAACTCAAACCTGGGAGAAATCTTACCGGTGTACCGCCAGGACTGCCACTTGTCAGTCCATGGGGGGAGTCATGAATTTCCAGGTGAGGGCACTTACCTCCTGAAATTTGATAACTCCTACTCCCTTTGGCGAAATAAAACTCTGTACTACAGGGTATATTACAGTGCCTGAGAATACAAGTTATTGTTGTCTTTGAATGTATGATACTGAAGACTATTACTCCCAAGAACTATGAACTATTTTTGATTCCATTTAAAAAAAAAAAGTTATATTTAATGGTTACTGTAGGCATATCTATTTTTATCACTATCAGGCTTGTGTTGCCGCGAGGCCACATGTTAAGTTTGTAAGGTCAGAGAACATTTGCTCCATGTCTTACTGATGAATATTTTAAGAAGCCTTGCATATGTGCCATTGTCCAATATACTGTATGTACTGTGCAATTAGGTAAAGTGCCCATTATAAAATATATATATATATATTGTCTTCGGCCGTAACATTTCTATAGTAGCAGTGATCAGGGAACATAAAATATCCTTTTGCAGGCCAGGGGTTTAATCAACAGGGCTCTAAATAAATGGGAGGATTTTCATTTATCTGTGCACCTTTTATGATTATGATTGCTGTGTTGCTTTGTTCTTATTTGTATTTATCCTACTGCTTTCTGATAAAACTTTTTTTTTTGTAATCTTTGTGAGTTCCAATCATGTGCTATCTGGAAATACAATCAAGCGATACACACACTGTGCACAGCGATGTCTTATGTTTTATCTCTGTACTGTCATTGTGGCGTGTTATTGTTAAAAGAAGTAAGTTTAAGGTCTGTAAGAATATTGAATGTACTGAAGTAAGTGGTTAACAGTGATCCAGCGTATAGTTAACAGTGTGTTTTATGGCACAAATAAAAGCCATCCCTTATCACATAAAGCTCTTATTATGTAATATAGGTCCAATATTTACATTTGCCTTGCCCCCGTTTGTTGGCTGTGAGTTGGGGAGTTGATTCAGAGGTCAACCACAGGAGGCTGCTGTGTCACTCGTATTTCATCTAAATGTAATTTGTGCACCGGTCTGTGAGTGAAGGTCACTGTGTTTGTTTTTGTATATCCTCTCTGTGTAGGGCACATTTTCTGAACACCCCCCAGTTTGATTGTATTGAAGTAAATACTCCTTTTCCATGCTGTCTTGAAAATCAGTGCTTTTACCACATTCACAAGTTGTGGTGTGCATGTTCCCAAAGATATCACAGATTTTGCTGCTAATGCCGTATTCAATATAAAGCAACTGATTCAAAGCTTCCTATGTTTGCTGTACTCTACTTTTAAGTTATGTCGAAAAAAAATGTTCCTGAAATTTGTATTCCACAATAAAGAGAAATTATCTAGTTTTCTCTGTGTTACTACATGTGCATTCATTTGTATTAATGACACGATCGCTGTGAATCGTAGTGCAGAACTTGTGGTACAGCTGGACGGTGGAACATGATTATGGATATCACTAAGATGGCTGGTGCAAGTCCTCAATCAAACCTTTCTGTTTCACCTGAGACTTCATCATGTCAAGTCTCATGACGGATCCAAAATTAGAAAGTGCTGGGGGATGGTCCCGTGTGTTTCCATTAAATTGTGACATTAGGGGATTGATGTAATTGTTACAGAGGTGGTGATGAAACCAGGATTCATTTTCAGCTCTTCCCAAAGGACAGCCGGAGAGACCAAAATTGCTTCTGGCATTACTGATGTTTTACTTGTGCATGGGGTGCTTATTTAATGAGCATATACCATCTCCCATTCATTATTCTTTGGGGTCCAGCGACTAGGCCTGCATACTTTGTGTGTTTGTATGCATTCAGCTTTTAGAAAATTTAAAGGCAGATGATGCAGTTTCAAATGGGAAGGCACACCACTTGGTTTACTAATGTTAAGGATGAGGCTGAGGAAAGATTGAAAAACCCTCAGGTTGATGCCAAGATGAATAACCTATAGAATTAATGGAACACTTATGATGTTTTGATGTCAAATATGCAAAAAAACAGAAACAATGCTGAAACAAACAATGGAAAAGTGCTTATATTTTGGGTTATGACAGGGTAAAAGAGTTGGCCTGCACTCCTGGGGCATTTTTAATCGCTATTCTTTAGAGAATTGAGTGGCATCCAGCATTCTTTACCACATCATAACAAAATGCTCCATGGCCTGCCTTTAAATTTGAGCAGTGATTTTTTTTTTTATCAGTGTTTAATGGCTTAAAGTAAATAGTGACATCTGTTGGTCAAATAAACGCCTTTTTAAAATGTTTGTTTTCACTCTTTCAAATGTTATCAGCCAGGCCTCACAGTTAAATGCACTAGGTTTTCTCAGTGAGATCAATTATGACAATAGGGGAAGATCTTCCACTTGAGTTGGTTTACACAGGTGGTGCAAACCATTAATTAAGTCAAAAATATACCAGTAACATAGCTCAACATGACATTTTGCTTTTGTTAAATAATATTGTTGTAAAAGGAGACTTTTTAGTTAATTTGTTAATAAGTAGATGTTCCGTCAAGCAGACACCGGTGCGAGCTGCGGTTCAGCGCGCATTAATATCAACTGTACGCGGTCGCAGGTGTATTTAACGGTTTCGAATGCGTCTCAGCCAATCAGAAGCCAGTATCGGTGCTATAGGTTTTAACAGGGAGTTTGTAATCAGCGGGATTGTGTTGAGTCCGGTCGTGCATCACTCTGAGACAACATGGGGAGGCTGACTTTTTATGTCCTTTGGTCCCTACGCGACGCCCCCCGTCAGTTTATCAGGTAGGTATTTTTGCAAATTAAAATACAGAGCACTATGAGACTTGTCCAAGTGCAACACGGCCATGTTGACACCTGCCCGGGGGTCTCCGCCCGCAGCAAATCCAACCGAAGGTGCTTTCAAGTTCACATCCCACTGCCTCTGCCTAAACAGCTGCTTATCTTTGGCCTCGGAGAATGGAAATGCAGTGAGAGCACAATCTCAGTCGAGGTGCTGGTCAGTGAAGAGGTAAAGGCCCAGAAAATCGGGACTTTGTCATCTCAAACGAGGTATGTCTGGGTGTCAGCAGCCCTCATCTCCACGGTTCAACATAAATATTAATGGTATACTTTGACTTTGAATTCAGGTGCCTTATCTGGGAGAGTGATTGGGCTCCTCACATTGTCACAGAGGCGGCAGAGAAAGGAAGGAGGGGAGTTTATGGCAAGATTGTGCTGACAGTGTGTGGACAGGTGGGGGATTTTCTGCCAAAAGCAGTGATGAAGTGGCAAATAAAAAGATGGGGAAGATGTGTATTAAATGAAAAGTATTTAAACCAAGTATTGAAAAATGAATTATATTTTTGGATGAAAGCATTTTAGTTTTCTGTCCTCCATGTTTCATCTTCATAAATTGCATGTTGACAATTACTACTTTTATGCCATGGATACCAATAATTGGTCTGCAGCTAAGAGTGTTAGAGCTAAATGAGCTTACCCTTACATTCCCAGTTGTGTCAGGCTTCTTAATCACAGTTCTGTTTAACAATTTTCATGCAATGATTTGTGATCAGCCAACGGATAAAACCAGTTTCATCAGCAGCACTCCACTAGTGCAAAGGAAACGTCTGTTCCCAGAGCAGCATAGCACCGCCACCGATCTCTCCCATCTCTCCCACACATTACACCAGAGCACTGGAAGTGAGAAGGTGAGATAACTGGGGTTAAAACCGATCTGCAGTAATCTGCAATGTCGTTGTGAGGCCAGTGCAAATGTGTCTTAAATTCTAAATTTCTGCTTTTATATTGAACACCACACCTCGCAGATAACTCCAAATTCCTCCCACTTTGGAGATAGTGTTTGTTATGCTGAGCTCCACGTTGATAAGACTGAAACCCATGACTCCACTTTGGGAAATAAACACCCAGTTTGGCCTACGGTATGAACCATGCTTATGAATCTTAGATTACTGTAGGCATGTTGGTTAAATGACTAAATGAAATTTTCTTTTCATGGCATTTAAAGGAGAAGACACCCAAGCGGACAATTATTGGTAAGAGAGGCCACCTCACATGGACTTCAGAGGACATGGATAATCTCACTGAGGAGCTGGAGAAACCTTTAAGCCCCAAGAAAATGAAGCTGTCAAGGATGAACAGCCGGGAGGAAAAGACCGCACAGATAAATAGCGAATGCAGAGCAGGTCAGACAGTGAATCATATTGTCGCTAAAAATATTACAACTTCTGTGGTCACATGATCCAAATGCATAAAGTTGGGTTTAAGGAAAATGCATAAATGTTGCTTGGCTTTCAGTGTGTCCATCAAAGCGCTGGAGCCATACTTTATGTCTGAGTGACCCTGATACAGCCATTCTGATTGGAGGGGAAACATCAGATCAAAATTACTGCAAGGACTCTGCCTGGAAGCTTGAATTAGGTCAGTGGATATTTGGCTTTTTATCTTTAAAAAGTAACCAGACCTCAGATCTTCTGAGTTTGGGGGTTGGTTGTTTAATCTTGACCCTGCTGGGCTTATATTGCCCAGTAGACCATGCTCCTAAAGCAGAGAAGGCCCTTGCATGTCATGATTAATCATTTACATTAGGTGCTCTCAGGGTGTGAGTGAGGTGCCAATTTATCAAAACTACCATGCTTTGCACCAAAGGAAGTTCACTTAGAATTAAAACTAACCAGGAAGCTCTCCACCAATGGTAACTGCACATGTTTGTATATTGAGTTGCACATTGCTTTTTCAATTCCTCCCCAGACAATGACTTCTGGTTCCCCATGACCTCCTCCACCTCGGGACCCATACCACCTTGTGCCTGCGGCCACTCTGCGACCTACGACCCCGATTCGAAGGCAGTGTTTGTATACGGTGGCCTGAGGGAGGGTCAGCGCTACAACGAGCTGTACATTCTTGACACTCTGGCCTGGAAGTGGAGGCTTGTCACTGTGGGTTTGTTGCACGTTATAAATGCATCCCAGCCCACTCTTCATTTTCAATTACTTGACTAGAGGAAGAAGAAAAAGAAATGCTTATTTTTTGTGAACATTTCCCCTTTAGGCAAAAGGAAATGTTCCAAATTTGGCATATCACTCGGCAGTTATTTATAAGAAAGAGCTTTACATCTTTGGTGGAGTTCAGCCAAGCCGCTCTCCTGTGGATCAAACCTGCAGTAATGCTCTGTACATCTTCAACCCAGAGTTTGAACTCTGGTACCAGCCCATTGTGGAGGGCGAGAAACCCCTGTCTAGGTTTGGGTCAGTGTACTATTACTACTACTATTTCTACACAGCTATATGACAGGATTGAAAATGTGTAAGAAATATTAATTCCATACTTATGTTTTTAAATGTACTGAACAGGCATTCAGCCACACTGCTCTCAGACAAGTTACTAATATTTGGTGGCCGCAAGACTGCAACATATCTGAATGACCTGCACATGCTAGATCTGGGTAAGATGATTATATTGAGATTCACTGGGTGCATTAGGTGATCATTTGGATTTCAGTCTCCTTCAGTTTTAAACTGAAACTGTCATTTTCCTTATTGAGTGAAGGATTTATGGAGTACACAGCTGTGAAATGTGATAACATGCCACCGCTGCCTCGGGGGTGAGTACATAACTATTCAACCTTGAGACATGTCATTGCTATGGCCATCTGTTTTCTGTATTTTTGGTATCTTGGGCAGATGTGCTGTACTTTCATAGTTTTTAAACACAAGAATATCAGTGGTGGTAAGTGATGCTTTATTTCTGTATTGCATATGTATCACTCAAAACTACCTAACAAAAATGGGTGGTTCCTCTGGTTTATTTCGTTGAAACTAGTTTTTAGAATGATAAATGTTGCAGTTGAAATCCAGCTCCTTGGCTGTATCCGGGCAGGTTCCACGCAGCGCTCCCAGTCTCAGAAAACAGGATGTTAATAAGTGGGGGCTGCAGTGCAGTTGGAGCCCTTCAGGATGTGCATATCTTTAATGTTGGTAAGTACTATTTTTCACCCTGTCTGATATTTGCACCACATTACATCTATGTATATTAAATGAAAAAAAATCAAATGATGCTTTGTCAATGCAGTTCAATTTTGTTGCTAATTTTTGTCTATGTTTGGTCACAAAAGCATGAACATGTTTGCTGTGTAGCAAATGTAATGTTCTGTACATTGTAGACTCTTTTCTTGGTTTCTCCTCAGACACTAGCATGTGGAGTTCATTGGTATGCCCTCTGCTTTGCTCCAAGCCTCGTGCTGGACATAGCATAATAAATTTGGATTATTCAAGCCTTGTGAATATTCAGAGTCAAAAGCAGGGAAAACATGGGAATATCCAGTGCACACTCCTGGTGTTTGGTGGATCAGACTGCTCTGGTGCTTTCTACAACGACACAATCAAGTGCAAAGTAGAGATCCCTGGTGACAAGTGATGGGCATGACTGAAAGAAGAATCTAAGATGGATTTATCTGGAATGAAAACCACAACGGGACACTTCATTTTCCCTAAATTGATGCCCCTCAGCAAAAGGTGCTGTAAACCAGTCTGATAATGACATAAAAAATGCTGCTGTCTCAAAGAGTATTTGTTTGTCTGTAATAGTAACTCTTTGTCTTAAATGATTATTTTCTAATTATGCACTGTGACATTTTGTGTCCTGCTTTCTGCAGCTTAGTTTTAATTGGCCCTAATGGGAATTTAGGCCAGTAACAATGTAATTTGGATTTAAATACTACTTGGAAATGGAGCGCCAAATGAATTTGACTTCATGGTTGTTTACGTTTCCCCTTTTTAAAATAATTTCTGATACCATCCCTACTTCCTCCACATACATCCTGCAAACAGTGGTTTGAGGGGTTTCGCACTTGCACTAAAAACTGCTCATTCACCATGTTTCGTAGACTGTTTATGTCCTTAACCTTTTCCACACAGATCACGGTGTGAAGAGACATTCAGCTGTTTTGACACATGTATGTGGGGGAAGTCCTGGATTGGGTAAAATGAATAGTCAACTCCAATAAATGTTTTAACTCAAAGTATTCCCTGTTATTTAAAGCAGCAGCAATCAATCTGGATTAGTATTGAAGTGTTTTATTAAGCAATATACAGAGTGGCATTCCTGTCTCTCAGATGTTGGTAATCCATTATTTTATGCACGCAGATCAGCAGGTGTGTCGGGCTGACACGATGGGTGGCTCTCTTTGAAAGCCTCAATCTCGATTAAGGTCTGGTTCAGCCTTTTGATTGTTGGATATTTCCCGACATCCACTTTGAACCTGTTGGGGATTTAAACTTCAGAGTCATGCTTTGTGTAGAGAGGCCGTGTGTTTTTAAGGTTATGAGTGTCTATTTAAAGTGAGTCCTATGTCATTCTTTCTTTGAGAAAAATTAACATTAATTATCTATCTAAATAATAAGGAAATGCAGATATGTAATGAGTAAATAACTTTAATCAAGCACAGAATGCCATAGGATTCTTGATAAAGTATTTTGTATTGTGCTTCAATGTATTTCTTTTTAATAGAAAGTAATAGTATTTGAGGATTGATGTTTTCATTGACTTACTACATACCTCTCTGCATTATAGACTTGTGGGACCAGACAGATGTCTGCCATGGAGATCTAAGACAATACGCACTTGGTTATTAGATGAAAAGCCTTGAATCTCTGTTACTATGCCCTATAATATTACAAATGTCCTCTTACCTCATCCCCAACACAGTATTTCCCTGCTGTTTCTTTCAGAAGGGACTCTAGAGCTGAAAATGTTCAAAAGGTTGATGTGATTAATCCTGTTCGGGGTGACTGGTGAGGAACTGTATGAATAATTCTGGATGTTAAGTTGTAAAGATGGGCCTCCACCAACCTTGAAAACCACGTTCAATGAAATGCTGTGCCCACTGCACCTTCTCTGCTCCTATCTTCTGGATCACATACAAATTCTGAAACAATACAGCATGAATGAGTAAGATAGCAATGTTGTAATTTTAGGTAATTGTACTATTGGACCATGTTGTGACCTTTTGGAAATAAACTACCACTGTTTCTGTGCCTAGATTTTGTGAATCAAAGCACAAATCGATTGAAGTGTTCACTGCGCTCACCTGCAGAGGCTGTATCCCAGAGGCGATGATGTCCCATATCATCCGAACCTGGGCTCGTTTCTTTGGGTCTGTCGGAAGAAGCCGAGGTCCTGGCCTTGTCTCTTCAATGTACTGGATCACTGCCAGCTGTGTGAGCAAACAACACATCCTCAGTACACTCTTACACTGAAGCACACTAAAACGGTTTTCTTGGACAAAACAAGCAAGGAGTATGGCAACTCACTGACTGAGAGATGGTGATGCCATCAATTTCGACTGCAGGCACTTGTTGCATAGGGTTTAATGTCTTGAATTTGTCTGTAAGCTAGAGTGCAAGAGAACTTTAATTAAACTACTGCAGTTATATAAATAACCCATCTGGCATTCCTTCAAAACAGTAGTTAATAATATAACATTTCATGATGGTGCATTTTGTTTTCTTTACACAAGGAATGCTACAGTATTTTACTAAAACACGTACAATCATTTTATTGCAGTTATTTCTACTGTACCTGTTGACCTCCATCTTTGATAAGGTTGACAGGAACCTGGTCATATTCAATACCTTTCAGAGCAAATGCTGGTACACAAAATGTTAATTATTACCACTTGATGTGGAGAGCAACATCACATTAACTTGAACAAATAATTAGACAGTTCCTTAGCTACGACTTACCAATTCGCACCCTCCAGGAGCAGGAGCTTCTGAAGTATCCGTGAAGAACAGGCTAAATGGAAACCCACAAATAAACAAAAAGAAATCAGTGTATTTTGAAAAATCCATCATGTTTTGTCATGTCAAAGTCAAGTTTCTGGTTTCTACTGGTTCACCTTAGTTTGTGTGGCCATAGTTTTCAGACAGTTATTGGTTCAACTGCAGTGGAAGAACTACTGCACATAGTTTTCCCAAAGAGCTGCTGCAAATGTCTCATCATCTGTCAGCCAATAGGATCAGCTCCCAAAAATCCCACCTACCTAGTCTTTGGTCCATGACTAAGCAACATTAGGGCATCATCTGTTTCACATTAGCCTGGCTCTGAAGGAGTGCACGCACTGTTACAAACACTGGTGACATTACTATACCTTGGCGAGGCAAGCCAACGATAAATGCATTGTAGTGGATGTGACACTGTGTCACTTTGAGGATACACTTCACAGGCTAAGGTTGTGCCTGCAAGAGGTCGTCGGATTATGCCGCGCACATTTCACAGCAGTGCCCCATTTCCGGTTCAATGTGTAGCCAGCTCTGCTTTTTGCAACAATGTAGCGCTCGGCCAGTTCACCCCGTGTCTGTGATCAAATACCTCGCCGAGTCCAACACTGTTGCATAACCAGCTAGTTAATGAGACACTGACTGAATGACTGTTTTATCCAATGGTTAGTCGATTTTCATAACTCAGGCGGGATTTCCTGAAGCGGCGACTAGGCGGTGGACAGCGCGCGTCTGCGTGTAACCAATCAGACAGCTGCATTTATAGGAGTGCGCACGAGGAGCAAATAGCAAGCCGCCTCGTTCTCCAGAACCCGCCCACGTCTAAATCCATCCTGGTGGGATCAGACCATTGAACGCTACATGTTGACAGGCGACCTTACATGCAGGGTCGGGGTGTGATTTTTGGACAAATCAAGCACTTAAAATAACATTTCCATCATGGCAACGACTGCAATGAGATCGCTGCTGAGGCAAAGGGTAAGAGCGGACGGCGCCGAATAAAAAAAAAAAAGGATAATCTCAGTTCAAAATGACAGCAGCTTGGGCCAGTTGGTAATGTTTACAAAGTGCCAGTGTGTCATGTGCTGCAGGATTTAGGTCTGGACTAGGCTCATTTATTCCTTTAGAAAGAGTCTGCTGCATAGAGGTGCTGACTGTAGGCTTGTACAACAGCTGTGCTCTATGAAATCTATATCATCTGTTGTGTTTGCGCACTTTATTAAAATTGTATGTACTTATTTATGAAGTATCCATTGTGCACCTACCGGCCAAACTTGATTCACAGAGCAGGCCCGTTTTGCAGGCTCGACTTTATCCTTTCATTTGCATTCTCTGCTGTCATAGTAGTTGCATATTAAATCTTGTGCAAGAAGACTGGAACTGAAAGCAACTGTCGAGTTTTTTGCATTTAATGTATTTACACAAAATGAGAAGCAAACCAACCATTTATGTAGATTTTGTATGTATGTATGTTTATAGATCCTTTTTTGCATTTGATGCATTCAGAGCACCTGCTTGACTTCTTTCACAGGTCCCACTCCCAGTAGGCCGCATGTGCTACTCCTCAGTAGTGAGTTGATGACAAGTTTCAGTGTTGTTGTCAGTCTGCTATTACACTCATCGTTACATGTTATAAATGTACAGCCTGCCTGATGAGAGGTGACAGATCTGATAAAAATGCGATCTTTCCTCACAGCCCACCACCAAGCTGTTCATTGATGGCAAGTTTGTTGAATCCAAGAGTTCAGAATGGCTGGATATTCACAATCCTGTAAGTGTTTTACCTCGTCTATTTTGCTGAACGAGAAACTTTTGGGGGCACATGTAGTTGGGTTTGCTGATACAGCTACAGTTACCTCATGCAAAACATAATAAGCTGGTTTCTTGGGTTAAATTCTCAAATGGCTTTTCATATTTGTGTAAACAGGTAAGATTCCACATAACCCTCTATTGTAATGTAAGCTGTCAATGAGAGGTCAGTTGAGGAAAAAAAACAAACAGAATCCTGTCTTTAACTTGTGTATATGTGGATGGAAAACCCAATAATTATGAACATTTCTTAACATGAATGTGCAACTCTTATTAGTTGTATGATAAAGTTTCTGACCTGCCGCTCCAGGTAGCTCTTAACATGTGCTAAGGTTCAACTATTACCTAACTGTTACTTAACTAATAGCAAACATTCCCTTTCTGTTTGAAACGTACAGCAACTCAAAACTGAATGTTTGTAGTTAGTAAATGCGCGCTCTTTCCTCCGTGTTGCTGCAGGCTACCAATGAGGTGATCTCCCGTGTACCCAAGGCCACCAAGGAGGAGATGTTGGCCGCCGTGGACTCCTGCTCCAGGGCCTTCCACTCCTGGTCTGAGACCTCTATCTTGACTCGCCAGCAGATCTTTCTGCGCTATCAGCAGCTTATCAAGGACAACATTGTAAGTCAAAGGCTCATGGTGTGAAAGGTGATTGCAGTGCATTGTATTCAGTTGTTTTCAGCTCTATTGCACTTGACTTTGTTCATTATACCTAAATGCAGTCGCTTCTTCAGTTTAGTTTTTTATCAAGAGCTGTTAAGTCTAACTAGTTCATGACTGCTTGGAGTTCTGGCTTGACTCTGTGGTCACTAACTATTTTCATAAACTGACTGACCACATTGGTTCATAGACTGCTGTCTTCTTGTGGAGCTTGCACTGTAGTTCCAGGTTCATTAAAACTCACACGGGCTTTACCTTGTGTTTCAGAAAGAACTTGCCAAGTCAATCACCTTGGAACAGGGCAAGACCCTTGCAGATGCAGAAGGGGATGTGTTTAGAGGATTGCGTAAGTGTTGAATGCATGCACACACAGCTACACCTTTTCACAAAGGGCAACATGTTGGTCAACTTTTGACCTTAGCCACTATCTGCTTTTACTTTGCGGTTACAGAAATGGTTAATCAGTACACTACTCTGACTGAATCTGGTGAGAGGGCAGTTCGCACCATGACCCCTATGAATGACTGACTTATGTAGGATCCCCTTGTATAATTTTGCTTGACAGATTTGCAGAATGTATGTACATTTTCCAGTATATATACTATAATACATCCACCTACAACCACTCCTTTCCTGAAGAGTAACTTTTTGAGTTGTAATCAGCATATCAAATCTGAAATATTTAATATTTGAAACAGCAGGTTCCTGCTCCATTCTGGGATTTTCTTATGTCCTTTTGGTTCTCTCACTCAGTTTTAGAGTAAAAGCTATTGCTATGTTTTGTTTTTCTGTGGTCTGGCCACCTTATATCTTTGCATCTGGATCATGGCTTGGCTTTTTGCTTCTTCTCTACAGAGGTGGTGGAGCACACCTGCAGCATCACCTCTCTGATGCTTGGTGAGACCCTGCCCTCCATCACCAAGGACATGGACACCTACACTTACCGCCTGCCCATCGGGGTGTGCGCTGGCATCGCTCCCTTCAACTTCCCTGCCATGATCCCTCTGTGGATGTTCCCCATGGGCATGGTGTGTGGCAACACCTACCTCCTGAAGCCATCAGAACGGGTGCCGGCCTGCACCATGCTGCTGGCCAAGATGTTGCAGGATGCCGGCGCTCCAGATGGGACACTCAACATCATCCACGGCCAACACGATGGTAAGAGCTGGCCACACATACTGCTCTCTCTCTTTACATCCTAGTTTTATCCATGATTGTCAGTATGTACTCAACTGTGTGGAGCCTAAAGTTGTTGACACCAATAGCAATATAGTCTACAAGCAGCTGGACTTCATTAGTAGAGTTTTAAATTGAGGGATGGACTGTTTGGTTCTGTTTTTCTTGTAGGCTGGGGTCAGAAACCTTTAGCTTGAGGGAAGAAAATTTTATAAATAAAGGGTGACTGGGGATCACAGAAAGTTTTCTTTGCTTTGTCAAAAGGTCTTCTCTTGAACATGTTTTATCTGGAGCTAGCTGGTTGCACTAGTTTGTCCTCATAACTTTGCAGTCATAGTTTTTCCTCAGGGTATACCGCTATTTCATACCAGGAATGGAGGCGATGCGGAGGCGGGTGTTGTCGGGATACTTGACACCCTGCTAGTGTTGAGCCTTTTTGAGGTGTTGCAGGCCAAATTCACTGACAACAGACGTCAAAAATGGTCATCTGTTTGTACTCTGTTCTGGCAAGTAACCTCTTGAGACAATGACATTTAAAAGCCTTTGTTTTGTACAGACTGAGGCCCAGTCAAAGACAAAGCAAAACAATGGCTGTGTACCAAGCAGGGTTTTGATTGGCTGCCAGTTACCCTGGCTCTACACAGAGCAGCAGCATCCAAAACTTTTTAAAATCTTGATATTTCTGACAGTTTCAGACACTAAACCCCTCTTGACTCTAACATCCAAGCTGGGTAGCCACATGGGTGCGCTCCCAAAATGGCACAAGGGATACTTACATCATATCCAGTGTGCTGCAGCACCCCACAGCTTGATATTGCTAGTCACGATTTTAATGATAGAGGATATTGGTATTAATGTGGTTCTTTGTCTTTCTGTTGCAGCTGTGAATTTCATCTGTGATCATCCAGCCATCAAGGCAATCAGCTTTGTGGGCTCAAATCAAGCTGGAGAGTATATCTATGAGAGAGGCTCCAAAAATGGCAAGAGGGTCCAGTCTAATATGGTCAGTATCAAATGCCTGGGCAAGAGTAACATTTCATGCAAGTACAGGATTGCCCTCTGAGACTGTTTCCATAAATGACCAGGAGGTGGCAGCATTGGCCAACAAATTCTAGTTGGATTATTGCTCCTCTTTGCCAGCAGTACAGATGAGGTGAGGTTCAGAGCAGAGATTGGAAACTGGGCACTACTGCTGAAAGGTTTCACTGGGAATTATACATGTTCCACCTGTTCAGCTTGAGTAAATCCCATCATTTCTTTCTCACAAATTATTAGAATGGAATTTTGGTGTAGCAAATTTGAAATGAGTGGTATGTAATTTATTTGAGCCCAATATGCAATGACATTCCATGATATTATATGCACTCATTTGTGACTGACCAATTGCTGTAATCTGGTAGGACGCTAACCACTTCTCATGTATTGCAGGGAGCCAAGAACCATGGTGTGGTGATGCCCGATGCCAACAAGGAGAACACTCTGAATCAGCTTGTGGGCGCGGCTTTCGGGGCAGCAGGGCAGCGCTGCATGGCGCTCTCCACAGCTATCCTTGTGGGCGAGGCACGCAGCTGGCTGCCAGAGCTGGTGGAGCGTGCGAAGGCCCTGCGCGTGAATGCAGGTACCCGCCCTCTCGCCACGCCCTCCGGTCCTTTCTTTCCTGAGCCCCTGTTCAGCCCCGAGGGCCTTTGGTTTAGCCATCTTGGGGCCACCCACGCCGCCCTAACCACACCTCTCGCCTTTTGCCCTGCTGTAACTTCGCATTTGACTCAGCTGGGAGAGAGGGCTTGTTGAGTCAGCCATGCTGCAAATTTGTGGCCAGATCTGTGGTCCTGAGCTAAATAGTGGCCCAGAGCATCAAATCCTTTGAGAAAGGAAGTTGATGGGTCGTGAAAGAATGATTCTTCCTTTTTTCAGTGATATAGACTCTAATTTGTTCAGCGACACAGGAAACCCCTAAGCATCCATCTTTCAAGGGAGTGCCTCTGGGTGCCCCTCGCCTTGGCTTGTGTTTGTGGCCGATGCAGAAAATGAGTGTCAGTGCCCTTTATTTGTGCATGCCATGCAAGTGCAATTGAATGTAACCTCATAGCTGGTTGTTTTTGGGGCCCTGCTAGGGGACCAGCCTGGTGCAGATGTGGGGCCTCTGATCTCTCCCCAGGCAAAAGAGAGAGTCAACAGCCTGATCCAGAGTGGATTGGACGAGGGAGCAAAGATTCTTCTGGATGGCAGAAACGTCAAAGTTAAGGGTTATGAGAACGGCAACTTTGTTGGACCCACCATCATCGGCGGTGTCACAGTATGTGGGGTTTATGCCTTCAGATGCTAAGATCTTTTTGCATGTTGGTGTATAAAACTGGAAGAGCTTGTTTAAGTCTGACTTTAGTTGTTTTTTGCTCTCCCAGCCCCAGATGAAGTGCTACACTGAGGAGATCTTCGGGCCTGTGTTGGTTGTTCTTGAGGCAGACTCTCTAGATGATGCCATCAACTTGGTCAACAGGAACCCCTATGGCAACGGCACAGCTATCTTCACCACAAATGGTGCCACTGCACGCAAATACACTCATGAGGTGGACGTGGGCCAGGTGAGTGGCCTTAACCACCAAATGTCTTCTTCTGTTTTGGGAGACAGGAGACATTCACAACCTCCTGTCATGTCTATACAGCATCTCAAACAAGGAGCACAGCACATTTCTGTCTGAAAACATGCACACATATTAAAGAAAACAATAATTTTTCCATGGCAAGTATAGCCTTGTTTGCCCCTGACCTAAAATGTACACTATGGCAACCCCATCCCTCCATTTCACCACCCCACGAAGACTACAAATAGCCATAGCAAATATATGCCTTTTTAAATCAAAACAGGGGGGACATAGAAACATTTTTCTGGTGGAATTAGAAGAGGGGAAATCTTAAATTAAACTCAAAAGGGATTCCTAGGATCCTGTTAAATGTTGAAGCATAAATATGGCCAGCCTTTACCCTGTTTGTTTGCTTGTGGAGCCCAGTTATGCCCTGTGTTTGCTGTTCACATGTCGGGGAATGCTGTGTAGGCCATGTGCTGTACTCCTCTCCAAACCTCGATGCAACAAACATCATTTTTTTTCCCCCTGCACCTTCGCCAAAAGGCCTGACTTCAGTGTGTCCAAAGTTATTCCCGCAGTTTCAAACATTCTAAACCAACCTTACCAGCTTCTGGTGCCTTCAAAAACAAAATGTTTTGTTTAGTTCTCCTTCTCTGTCATAAAGACATACTGAGCATTCAAAACTGCAACACAAGCCAGAGATCTGTCATGTTTTGTTTTAGTTTTTGAAAAGCAAAGGGGTGTACCGCGTCTCTCATCAGCCACATCTTACTCATGGATCCAGAGGACTGTTTTACAAAGTTTACACTTGCAAAAATGAATAGGGAAAATGCTTTTGTTCTGCAGATTGGAGTCAATGTTCCCATCCCTGTTCCGCTACCCATGTTCTCCTTCACTGGATCAAGAGGGTCCTTTAGGGGTGACACCAACTTCTATGGAAAGCAGGTAAGTCTCAAAAGCTGTCTGTCTGTCACAAATTCAAAGAAATCATAAAAGTGGCCGTTTAACTTGATGTATTTTTTTTTTCTTTATTTCTCTCCAGGGTATCCAGTTTTACACACAGATCAAAACTATAACTTCACAGTGGAAAGCTGAAGACGCCACCTTGAAAAGTCCTGCAGTTACCATGCCTACCATGGGACGCTAACTGCAAATATAAAGCACACCATGTATTGTGAATTGAAAAACTCTACTCTCCTCTACTACTGTTCAGTCCAATCAGCCCAAAAGGCTTAGATGCACTTATTCTTCACAAACAAAACGGCCTTAATGTTGAGAAATTTATATTCTCAACAGTAGATTGAAAATCAGCCATCACAGATGTGTAGATTAATAAATAAGTCTCCCTCTATGCAGATTTTATATTAGTTATGTGTATATAAAGCTAGGCCTGCTCTGTAAACAAACCATTGTCATGTATAGAGATTTAATAATACAAAGGACCTGCATAATTGAAGCAATGCAATATGCTAACAAGGCTAGAATGACTTGTTTTCTCCTCTTGCCACATCAGTACATAAGCCCAATGCACCCACAATGTATATAATCCCTACCAGTTAAACCTTTGATTAATGTATGTTGCCATGGACACTCTGCATTCTGTTCCATACATGTGTTTTATGGTACAGCATCAGCACTTTGTGTCCAAAAAGGCAGCATTTGAATAAAGCTCTATTTGTTAAAACT
>OMLB01026879.1:10657-70239 GCA_900302555.1 Myripristis jacobus | reverse complement strand
TTTTTTTTTTTTTTTTTTTTTACTGGTCTGCGAGAGAAAATTTTCATATGGGTCTTATATATATGAAAGATAATTCATGAGCTTTATATATGACAGAGAGAATTCATATGAGCCCCAAATATGCAATTTAAGGTTTTTATAATGAGCGCAAACAACATCCTTGACATTCTGTGGGAAGGTTGCATATGCAGCAGCAGAGACAGTCCAGATTGTACTGGATAGTGCAATGTAAGCATCTAGGGCGAGACAGAGGTCATGTGGTGTGTATATCCGGCAGTCTGTTTGGGTTGGAGGGCAGGTTGGACACAGGCGCCTGCGTGATGAAGGTCACTGGGGATAACTCCTCTGTAATTCTGGAAGAGAGTCGTCATTATGTAACATTAAAATGCAACAGTCTGATAAATCACAGCCAGGAAGGCATCATGGTCTCACAGCCAAGTGCTTTTTCGGCAAAACATGCAATGCGGGATCAATAAATCTACGCAGGCTTTGTAATTAGAGTACATGGGGAAGATATAACTTGTATTCTCATGCATGCATTCCTTTGGTGCCTTACCCAGCAGCATCAGTGTCACTATGGTTCTTCTCAAAGGATGCGGCCAAAGCCAAGTGCTGGCCCAGATTCCTATCAGGAAAATGCAGAGTTGCAATGAAGTACATCATTTTGAAAGGCCATGTTTTAACACAATGGTATCTATCCAGTTGGGCCTGTAGCCTGCCTTGCAAAGGGGTTACTCTGGGTCAGCACATTGCACATGGACTGTGCTGCTGAAAACTGACCCTCTGGAGTCGCCAAATCCTGCATGTTACTCTGCTGGACTAGGTGCCAGACCACTGTTAACTTGAATATACATCTACTCTGCCCTGCCATACCCCCATACTTACAGATCCCCTGCACACTGCGTTCTGAAAATCATGTTACCAGCTGCTCCCTGACCACAAGCGTTCAAAGAACAAAATAAACTCCCAGTGCACGTGAAGTGGGGCCAATAGGCTGAAGGCAAATCGACGTGACCAGATGTTTGTTTCCAAGCACACGACTCTGTGGCCGGGCCTATTTTTACTATTGTGCCCAGACTCTTTCTTCATTCTTTTTAAGCAGCTGGACGGAAAAGAAAATTGGTTGAAGCCTAAGTGATGTTTTATGGTATCCTCTTCTGCTGAGAAAATGGCTGTTTAAAACATTAAAAAGAGGGAGGAGTCACAAGAAGTTCAGCCTGGACGACTGCTTGGTGTCAACGCACTTTGTTTTTAAGAGTCAGTTGTGCCAGAACTTTGGACACATTTTCAAAGATTATCTAGGCTGAGGCCATCAGGCAATGAAACAAAGAGGAAGCAACTTAAGTAACCAACATGTCTGTTTTAGCTCAGTCATCAACATGATGTAGTTGTTTGAAGTTCTTCATTACCTTGCCTTCTGTCCATTCATTTTTGCAAACAGAAGCCTAAGCACTTTCTCCTTCTGCTCCCAAGTGAGATCAGAGATGTCAACCTTGTTGCCTCTTAGATGGTTCCTAAATAATTACAGATCAAAGTGAATGTGATCCACAGTCATTACACACATTCATTTACAAAGCATAGCACAGATGTTAAAATATTAGGATGTGAATGATCACTGACCTACAGGTGATTTTGTGTTGATACTCAATAAGAAATAGAACAAAAGCAACTGATGGGAATAAGACCTACCACTTCTCAGCTTCCCCCATGTCTGAATAGACACAATTGGTACTGTGTGGGTTTTTAGTGAAGGTGCGGATGAGGGGGAACTTGAGTTTTCTTGCAGTGGCTGCGCTCATCCTCCTGCGGTAGGCCTGCAGCGCCTCCTCCTTGTAGTGCAGCCTGCTAGCCTGGATCTCCTGCTTCACCTGAAACAGCGCCTCGTGGAAAAACTGCTCCAGCTCTGTGCGCTGTCTCACAACGCAGCCTGCCAGCCGTTTGACACGCCCCGTCTCCTTCTCCTGCACGGCTAGCTCCTTCTGCAGCCTCTCCAGCTCCACCTGGCTGGCCTGGCTGCTGACCAGGACCTGCTGCTGGGTGTCCTCCTTCTCCTGCTCACATTCCATAACCATAGTCTCCAGGGCCTGCTCCAGAGTGGCCACCTTAGCCTTCAGTTCGGATATCTCCTTCCTTTGGGCCTTCATCTGAACTGCATTCTTCTTTATCATCATCTCGCCCGTCTCCTGGGGGAGGAAACGCAAGAGTAATGACGTAATAAATGATTTATACAAAGGTCTACACCGTCCTGCCAAGAGGCAAAAGTGAATTTTCCTGCTTCTTTTGATTTATTGCCATTATCAGGGATAAGATTAAGGTATCTGATATTTGTTTGTCTTAAAGAATCATAGCCAGAAAATAGTGAGGGGGGAAGCCACTGAATTTGAACCCATGTACCGGTGGAAACTAACCACAACCACCGACCACTGAGAGAAGTAGTCAGGAGGTGAAGGGAAATTAGGACCGCAAGCAAAATACACAGGGTCAGCACAAGTAAACAGCACGAGGGGAAAAACCACCTGGAATATATTCTCCACAGATCTGACAAGTGTTTTATAGCTGAAATGATTGAAAATGGCTTCTGGAGCTAAATGGTCTCTGTTCAAGGGGTGTCAGTGCCTAATAGTAACATTCCTGTTTACTGTCCTATGGTTCAAATATACCTTGTTCAGAGCCAGGGAGGCTTTTTCTTCAACCAATGACGTCGTCAACTTCTGCAGGTCCTGTGCTTCCTTTATGTGATAGTTCAATGCTTCACTGAGACGGACGTTGTCCTTGAAGACGCAGCGTGAGGCATCGTCCAGCTGCCTAATAGTTTTTGGTGCAAACAAAGGTTAATTATTAATTAATTAACTGAGATTCCTAAAAACACTATGAATCTTGATTCCAAGCCAGACTTTCTGCCAGAATTCCTGCTATTTTTCATATTTTTCGTACTTTAACATCACTGACAGTTGGTGCCACTATCTAATTTATCCTGATAAAACAAACCCCACCACCTGCTATTCCATGTACAATGATACAAAGAACTACTTATGAATGCTATTTGACACCATTTTCATACATTGTGTAATAGACAGGTGGTAAATTGGGTTTGGAGGGTGAATAGACTGGGGTCTGACAATGTTAGGCATAACTCATGTTTTCCCTTCAACAAATTGCTGGAAACTGGGTCAAGGTCTGCTTGGCTTTTAAAGACGAGTTGAGAATGTGTTGAGAGTGTTCAAACTTAAATTGAGCACTGTCACTGAAGGCTAAAATCAGCAGTGCCACACCAGTATCAACCTTGATTTTCCATGGGCTGTAAAAAAGTAGCTAAACACAGCAGAGGTAAAATATATATCTCATGGTTTAAAAACTAATAAACAGAGCTCTTCCACCAATGCGCTATACTTTCCTCCCAGAAAGACATCCTGGGACAACGGAGGACGTGATCACTGTCTCAGCTGACATGCACTATCTTAATATGACGAACCGGTGTGGTCAAGATAATAACCTAGTTAGTTTTCTATTCATATATACTGTTTATAGAGAGAGCATGTGTGTATAAATAAAGTTTTTCTTTGCTTTCCCATTCCCTGAAGGTAGAGTTTGAAGAATAAAATTAGATAGCAATGGACAGCAGAGACGCACTCACACAATGGCTTCACTGTGGGCGCTCTCAGCCAGCAGGGCTATCCTCTGCTCTGCTTCCTTTTCCAGGCAAACCTGCAGGGCAATGCACACAACTCAGTGCACCACCTGGGCCTTTCTGCCTCGCAACACTAAATACACAGCATCTTTTCACACTTACATTCTATTCACAATTTTGTTTTTCCCCCAATTCCTTCCCTGATGTGGACACAAACACACCACATCTCCATTATAAACTGTTTGACCAACACAATTTGTGTCAGATCCATTTAACAGTGTTTTCTATTAACTCGAGAACAGGAAATATTTTGCTGATGTCTCTTAAAGTCTTTGATAATACCTTTTCACCGAAGAATTTACACTCCATTCTATTCAGGTTTTCCCTGTGCTCCTTGTCAGCAAGACGCATGCTTTCTCTCATCTGCAAAACATAAAGGTGATGGTTACTGGTGACATTCTGTGACAAATTCCAACAACATCTTAGAAATAAAAAGTCTTTCTATCTATTTTTGCTTACAGTAATGAGCTCCTGTTCCATTTGGGCTTCCCTCTTTTGAAACTCTCTGATTTTCCTCCATTCCTCCTGGATCATGTTAAACTCATCGGATCTCTCTTTGAACCTTTCCTCCAACTCGTTGATTTGAACAGTGTATTCTTCAACCTGTTACAACCAGCCACATGATTAGGCACATAAAACAATTTGTAAGTCGAAACTGTAAAACTGCATCAACCCCTTATTTTAGAAGGGCAAACGTTGCAAAGAGTTTCCAGGAACAGAGAACAGCTCATAACAGCTGGGAAGAAAATCTTGTCTAAGAGTTCACATGGGACCATGCTCTCTGCAGTCACGACCAACTCCAGCACAAATCAGGCAGGATGAATACCTCAAGTCAGGGAAAACTGCTACTGTGGATACACCAGTCAAAGCAAAAATGTGATAGTGACCAAAGTCATGAGAGACTAGAAAAACACACACCCACAACGATGTACATGACGACTAAATGAGAGGTTATCGACCATTTGATTACAACTTGAGGCCTAATTGTTATTCTTCAGATAACTCCACATGTTCCTCCACAACATAAATGTACTAATCTACAGTATGTATGCAAGCTCAGCTGCACTGTGCACAGTTTTCAGGACTTAACTGCATCAGTTCATACAAGCAATGTGCTCTTTTCCCTATAACGCTGTGTGGCAACTGCAGTTGGAAAAGTCTTTATGATATAATTATTTGGCTGACTGATTTTCTCAGCACTCGAAAGTTTCATCATGTCTCACTCCTTAGACAAATACCAGGGCATTCACGTTCTAAGTGCCTTTGATGAAGTAGTTTCCATTAGCTAAGTCAATTTTTCAAGATGAACCATTTTATCACCTCGCAATGAGAAAAGGCCATTGGGGAGAGTGTCTTGAAGTCACATCTTTAGAGTCAACCACAACAATATTTTTTTTTCCAACATGGACATATGTGACAGTTCAATGCATGTCTAAAATAGGGATGTTTCAACTTGGTCCAGACCATGCCCTCTTTTTTTCTTTCTTAGAAGCTTATTGGATCCTATTTTACCAGCATGAAGTAAGAACTGGAAGATGGAAAACAGCTGTTACTGTAGCTAAAGCAGCAAATTTTTGCATGTTCTAGCTTTGTTATTCTACTTGAATATTACAATTGCAGCTTGGTAGTTTGATCAACTGCAATCAATAGAGATCAGCAAAGACCAAAGGTCAAAATGAGCTGTGATAGTATTTGTTATGTAATTTAAACTTGTTTTATCGCTAAGACCTGTGACATCTGAGGAATGGATAAAACATCAGCACTTGCAATGTGACTGTTTTTTCTTCCCCAGACCAAGCATATTTAAATTATGTTTTGTTTTGCTTTTTTTTCCTGTGGCCACTGTCAAGGATTAAAATAATTTTAGACCATGTAACTTGAAATGTGAGGGTTTGTTCCTTTGTTTTATGACTGCTTTGTTTGGTTGTTTATAGTAAATGTCAGCATAATTACATAGGACCCAGCTGTTTGGATCCAGCACAGCACATTTTTGAGATGCAATTGGTTTTAATGTACAACCTTGACACCTGATGGAGACAATGACAGTAGTGCAGCATTCTGCTTTGCAGGCAACTTGGTTAACATGCTAAATCCAGCTTGTGTGTTGTTTTTTCATGGTTACTATAAAATGTCTCACACATCTTTTCTTGTGGCTATTTTAATCCCACTGTACTTGAGCCTCAACGTACCAGTTTCTTTTGCTCTTCACGTGCAAGTGCCATTTGACTTCTGAGCTGCTCCTCCAGCCTCTTTATCTGCAGAAATGGATAGCACACACACACTTTTTTAGGCCTATTAGACTGTTTATGTTCATAATAATACAGTATGCACTACATGTTGACAAATTAATAGAATATGGCTGATTAACTGGCACCAACAGGACATTATATGAACTTTTGGTATCAGCCAAACTTGGCTCTGATAGTGACTGACAGGTAGGAACTAAAATGACTAACCCTAAGTAGTCACACACAAAAATTACTTTGTCCTACGTTAAAGGGGACATGAATAAGAAACTTAAATGTTTCACATATGAATAACCATATGAATAACATGTATAAAACAATAGTTAGAGTGCTGTAAACAATAATGAAACAGCTGTACACAATTAATTTGATTCTGTAAAAGTCCAAAATTCCTGCTGTAAAGCTCAATATTGTAAATAAACTCCATTCCTCCATTAAAATATGAGGCCTGTCAACTGGAATTAGTAACTTTAAGGGGGAAAACTGCTCCAAAACATAAAAGGAGCTCCCACTCACTGAGTTATTTTCCATACTAGAATTTTGTATGTTTGGATTTTCAATTCCAGATTTATTTATATATTCATTTTGGTATTTACTGGTATACTTTGACCTAGAGGTTCAGTTCAACAGTTATCCAGTATCTAAGGTCAAAGGTCATTCCTGAAAGTTTTTTTTTTTTTTTTGTTTTTTGCAGGAGTTGGTGCATCCTCGGGTCGTCAGGTGTGTGTTTGGTGTGTGTTTGCATCCCCACCTCCTCCTCTTTCTGTGCGTCCTTCTTCCTCAGCAGGCCCAGGATGTCGATGGTGTCCCTCTCGGCCCGGTGCTGCTGGCTCGTGAGCTCCTCGTTGATTCGGCCCAGCCTGCGGCAAGCCTCGCGGTACTGCACGCGCGACTGCTCGTTGGCGTCTAACCTGGCCTGCCACAGGGCCGCGCTGGCCTTGGCCTTCTCCACGTCCGACTCTTTGTCAACTTTAGCTTCCTGCTTGCCCTCTTTCTTTCCCTTCCTGTGACAAATAAAACATAGGGGAACACATTTAAAATGGAAAAGTAAAGTGAACAAACGTAAAAACCTTTCAAAAGGCTAGAATTACTCACCCGGCTTTCCCCTTCTTCCCCTTTGTGGCTTTCTTCTTGGGCATCTCTGTGGGCACCGGGTAAGACTTTTAAAAAATAAATAATTAACTAAAATACAACACACTAGCGTGGGCCGCTTTAACGAGCAGACGACGTGATAGTTTGCGCGTTAATTAGGCTACTTAGCGGCAGTTAACGTTTAACTAACGAGAGGAGCCGTCAAAACTCCTGGAACCTGCCGGGGAGTTGTGTTTAGCATGTTGCCATAGAGACGCCGTCACCAAGGCAACAGCCAAACTCTCTGGTACAGCTTTGGGGCACCCTGGACTTACAGCTCACAGGCAGCCCACCTATTATGTAAATATGATGCATGCTGCAACACATTCCAGGTTTGTTAGTGGGATATTGCATGGCCTGCGCGGTGTGGGACATTTTTTTTTTTAAATGTTTTGTTTTTATGTATATGTGCGTGCAAGAAGTACACCCTTCCCGCAAATGCCTAGCCACTGCAATGCAGAGGCATATTTCAGTCACCTTATGATGAGACAGAGTATATGCATCCCCGCTCAAAATAAAATTGTGAATATATGTTAGACAATGCGAGAGATTTTTCTAACAATTGAATGTTTGTCCCAGTGAGTGCTTGGAGTCTGAACTTAACACAGGATGGCTGTATATTTGTCACTTGGTTTGTAATTATGGTCTTCACATGATGGTTTCTATCAAACAAGATCTGTTTGCCCATGATCTCCTCCCACATGATGACATAAAATAGATTTTGCCGCTTGACAACAGTATTGTTCATGTCCCGAGAAGAACTCTGCCATCCAAATAGACCCAAAGATGTTGTTTTTTATTACATAAGTTGTGGAAAAGCCACCAAAATCAACTGAATTGTAGCTGACTTTACATCTTCAAAGAAGTTCATCCAAAAGAAACAATGTAAAGTTGGTGCAAGACATAATTTCAGCCCAGAACCTCTGAGTGCCCTCCATCATCTTGTTCAGCTGTCTCTGGAAGCCAGCAAACATTATTCAACACAGAAGAAAGTAGGCTAAATATTACAAAATCTTCGGGTGTAGCTACTGTAAAGTGAATCATATATAGGTTAAACCTCTGCTCGTAGTTCAGGCCGAGTTTCAAGACTAAATTTAAAGGTAATTGCTATGACAGTGAAGAGAGAAAACTGAAATAACCCTGAGCTTTTCAAAGCTGTCATTACCATTGGAATTGTAATGACAAGGTTTACATCTCTTCAATAGACTTTTTGGGGTAGGACACCCACAAACATGGCATTCCTGAGGGCAATGTTGCAGTATATTAATAATACATTGCACAGTGTAGATTACAAAGCAGGGGTCCCTTCTCCTGCCTTACGGTTACAGCTAGTTTGAAACAAAATACCAAACCTTATATTCAACCCACCTCTTCTCTAGAAATTGTAATGCTGTGTCATGCCATATAGCCACCTTGCATAGGTGGCAGTGCACATTTGCATTATTTTAAAAAAGTGAGTGGGCTACCTATAGTTTCCATTGGGGTTCATTTAGTTCATTCCATTATGTATACTGCACACTAAATATATATTAAACTGTCTGTGAATCCATGTCATTCCAGAGTGACATGTCTTAGATTTTGGCTGTTTGAATATCAAAATGATATAATGTTTTGTTTTGTATTGTTTTTGGGAGAATATGCTTGTCAAGCCATTGTTCTTATTGCATCATATTGTAATTGCAACATTATAGTAGGTCTGTGTCTTGAAGGCTCAAGCATGCTGTGATTTATGGCGCCAGTACCAGTGTGCAGGAGCCAGAAGGTGTTATACAGCTGTCAAAACGCTGCACATGATCCACGATAATGGTTACATTAACCATAATATGCATGATCATCACTTTGACAGAGCAAGACTATATGCATCAGAAATTTTAAAAAGAATAACATCAGCACCCTGTAGAAAATACATTACTTTCTGAGTGAATGGGTGAGCGAATAGTATTAAAGGATATGCACGATTAACCACATTACTACACTGTTAACATGGCATCCAAGAGGACATCTACTGGCTCAAGTCAGTGAGAGGTCTTGCACATGCATGCTTTGATAGGGGCAAAAGACCATTCTGGTGAGCCGCAAGATTGAAAAAAAGTAGCCACGGTATTTAGAAAAAAGGAAGGAGGAAAGAAAGTCCAATATTTTTAGTCCAAATTACAGTGTTGGAACAGTGCTTTGCACAGCAGAGTGTCCTGGGAGTGGAATGGCATGATGGGTGAACACTGGTGCCAAGCCCCACCCTCCCCACATTGTCCTCTCTGTGGACTTCTTCCCTGTGCTGTGCCCATCTGCAGGACCTCAGCCCCCACCCTTTCTCACCCTCCTGGCAGGCAGGCTGACATCTCAGTTTCTGCTGCGCTCACCCACTGTATGAGGTGAAACAGCTTCATTCATAATGTACACATATGTTCGGTCGGGGTTGGGGCAGGGTCAGTTTACTGTGATGCTTCAATTGCTAGACAACTGATGCCTCCCTTTCAGGCCCCTATGCTCCTGCTGTTGTTACACAGTGAGTGAAGAATATCACAGCCCTGTACAAATCCCAGTTCATGTCAGGTCTCTGGGTTGCTGTGCCCCTGCGCTCCACTGCTGTGGGATATCCTTCCCTGGGACCAGGAGCTCTGAATATTACATGGGAATATTGAGGGTGATACACCATGCTTTGCCAGCCACCCACCTAAAGCAGAGCACCAGCCTCTCATGCTTTTCATGCATACTCTCGTGAAACGTGCCTTACTGCCCAAATATTTTTTTCCCTTGGAAAGCCTGTGGTTAACACAGAGATGAGTGGGAGTGAGATGATTGCTAACATTCTTTTAACTTTTATGCCAGTTGGAATGCAAGTCACATTTGCACATTATTTTTGAAAGTAAGGCTGGTCAATGGGTTGCAGTTGATTATCTATTGGTGATTCTTCTGCCCATCATCAGTGGAGCATGAATCCTGGACTGTAAGGTATTTCTATACATGCAGTTCAATGATAGTGAGCTGCTGAAAACACCTTATCAGTATAGGAAAATTATTTATCAGGTAGTATTACAAAACACATCTGACAGCTCCCCTACTCCAGAGCAGCTTACTTTTTCATTCTGAAAATGGTCATTCTTCTTTTGGGGTTACTCTTAAGTACAATCCAATTTCATGCCTTTCCCATAAAGCCCCATAATATTTTAAACAATGCCTACCTTACTTTCTTGGAAAAATTAAAGTTATAATAATGGTAACCATTTGAAAACATTTCACTAGCTATGATATTCTAACTGCAAGATATAATTTCAGAATACTAATTAAGTGTTCCTATGTTTATAAAAAGCAGGCAATAAACAAGTCAGCAAGCAATTAAATGGTCATCAACAGTGAAATATGAAGTGTGTTATATCACTGCTGATGCAAGGGAAAGGCCAAGTTTGAGTCAAAAATCTTGTCAAATTAAGGGATTTTCGAAGCAAGTTACTCTGCAAGTCTTAATTAAATATGCCATAAAATGTATTTTGAGACCATTGCTCCAAGTTTCTGTAAGCCATTCATTTTGACATCTTGATAAATCCCTTTTTAATTCTTTAATTTAAGGGAGGGGGGTTGGCTCCGGATTGCCCGAGAGAGAAAGATGAAGAGGGCGAAAACATATAGCCAAAAATAATCTATTAAAAAAAGAAAGAAAGAAAAAAAAAATAAAAGTACATGCTTCTGGTAAGCAGGTAGTCAGTCTCCAGCTCACACAGGAGGGGGGACTCTGGATGCAGCTGGGATGGACCGTCACAGGATTGGTTGACGGCTTGTGTCGGCGTGGCCCTGTGCCAGGCCCTTATGTCTTTATATACTGTAAACAGATGAGCAGACCGTCCTGAGTGTGCACCGTGATCCACTCTGCCTCTCTAAGCTCAGCACGCCGCTGTGATCTCTGAGCAGGGCCTCTCTGTGCATCAGCATCCACATAGGCTTTCCCTAGATTTTTTTTCTTTCTTCTTTCATCTGTGTGTCCTCTCCGGCAGTGAAAACAATGGCCACGCCGAGCCTGCTCTTCACTGTATCCGTGTGGCTTCTGGCTGGGAACCTCTTCTTAGCGGAGGCGACCTACTACCGGCACCACCGC
Organism: Myripristis jacobus; assembly: GCA_900302555.1. Taxonomy (NCBI): domain Eukaryota; kingdom Metazoa; phylum Chordata; class Actinopteri; order Holocentriformes; family Holocentridae; genus Myripristis; species Myripristis jacobus. The sequence continues at coordinate 59,084 of OMLB01026879.1, read as the reverse complement.
TTCATCCCCCACTACCGCTACCGCGAACATTCCGCCAACACGGAAAATCTCCTGCCTGAGGTCTCCAACCCGGTGCCTGAAGCCTCCCAGCCTGACGTGCAGACTTACCCTGAGATTCCCGAGGTTTTCCACCCGGCACCCGAGGTCCATCCCCTTCCCGATGCTTTCTACCCGGTGCCCGAAGTCTACCACCCCGCACCTGAGCCTTACCACCCACCTGAGGTTCCCCACCCGGCACCTGCAGCCCCTAACCCCGCCAACCAGAGCCGCATTTTCTATGGGATCATGTTCGACGCCGGCAGCACCGGCACCAGGATCCACATCTATAAGTTCATCCAGAAGGACCCAGGTTAGTGTTTACCTCTCTCCCTCTCTCTTTCTGCCAGCCTCCAGTAGGTGGACTTCCCATGCTGCTTGGCTCCCACTTGTTGCTGTTAAGTCACTCACTGTGTGGTGTAAGGGCAAACATGCGCTTGGGGAGAGGGAGCATGGGCAAAAACAGAGTCTAAAAGTAGCTGAGCTGGACTTCAAACTTCCCCGTCTGACTCACAGTGGAGTCAGACGGGCGCTACACAACTACAGAAGATTTCTAAAATGGAATCTGGATTTATAGATGAGGTCCCACAGTCTAAATAGTTGTAAAAATGAATGCTATGTAATCACATTTACTGACATTGCAAGTGTGCAATATATAAGCGTCTGGGTAATGATCTTTATGATGTTCTCCTACACCCACACTTGTCTTCTAGTTGAGCTGCCGGTTCTGGACAATGAAATGTACCATGCGGTGAAGCCTGGTTTGTCTGCCTACAAAGACAACCCCGAGGAGGTATGTATTCCTATTATGTTATTGCACTTCATCATTGATCAGGTATTAAGGTGTTGCCTACTGTCTGCAAACCACTAAGCCACTAGTAAGCCACTAGGATATTTTTTTGGGTTGGGTTCATGTGATGTGGAGACTATGTAATTACAAGAATGCTTCCTGCTGATGTTGGCACTACTGCCCACTCCTGTCCTGCAATTTTACCCCAAGATGATTAGTGGAGGACATGTTTTTCAGCATTTTCATCACAGAATAAAACTATTTAGTCATGAAATATTCATTCATTTAGTTCTTTCTTTCTTTCTTTCTTTCTAATTACTCTGTGACTACATGTGTTGACTGTGCCGGTTGTAACCGTCTACTATCTTGTCTTCAGGGTGGCAACACTGTCCGACAGCTGCTGAAGATTGCTAAGAAAACAGTGCCAGAGGACGACTGGAAAAAGACCCCAGTGGTCCTGAAAGCCACAGCAGGTCTGCGTCTGCTGCCTGAAGACAAGGCCAATGCTCTTCTGGATGAGGTGAGGCACGTTTTCTCTCTACCCTCAGACAGTTTGGCACGAGCACTACCCGTCCCGCCAAGGAACGGGATGAGAAACCACTAACTGCTTACAAGTATCCTTGAAAAAAAAGAGGGCAAGTCTGCCCATTTGGTGGCTATCATGTTGCAAAAAAACATCTGTTTTGAGGTTATGTGGAGTAGCCATATTTGTCATTTAAATGATTAACTCTAGGCTACTGTTCCAACCATGCTGCGGTTGAGTATCTGTCACTCGAACACAGAACAGGAACAGTTTGTCTGCTGGAGTCTATGTTAGCTGTGTTTTAACATCTTTAAGGCACTTGACTGTATAGGTTACAACAGCTTAGTTTTAACACATGGCCAGTGGGCAACAATAATAAAATGTGTATGCCTCCTTTCTATAGGTGCGAGAGGTTTTTGCTGAGTCCCCTTTCTATGTGCCAAACAACAGTGTGTCCATCATGAATGGAACAAATGAAGGTAGGTCATCTTTAATGTCCTCTTACCAACATGTATTCAGTATTTAAATCTCATGTTTTGCATTTTCTGTTAGAACTGACTGATTGTGTGACCAGGTGCTTTGCCTGTCTCATTTACTGAGGGTTTATCTACCAATACTGCTCTCATAAACATCGTTTTACAAGAGGTCTGTTGCTACCTCATTGTGACAATTAAATACCCTTGTCTGAGTTGCTGTCCCACGCCCAATAATTTAACGTGATCCTCCACATCACTCATTAAGGCACCCTCACCAAGTTATGCTTCATCATACAGTATGTGCCATTCATTATCCTCAGTTTATGAGTGCAATAACTTGACATCTGAGACAATTGTAATTACCTGGGCTGGTCTGCAATCCTACATGTTAGACCGGCACTGCTCCTTTAATATCAGCTTAATGAAAGAAAGCTAGACTAACACATGAGTCATCTCCAGTTATGGCTTATTCATTGTGCTTGAACATGCTTGAATGGCAGAATTAAGCCATGATTCTTATGTCAGTTCTAATAAATAGTGCTCACTTCCCACAGCTGTACTAATGCTCTTCTGTGTGCCCATTTTAGGAGTCCTTGCCTGGGTCACAGTGAACTTCCTCACAGGTAAGACTGTGCTTGTGTTTTGCTATGGTGGTGTTAGTGGTCGGGAGGCTCATATCTGAGGCTCCAGTGTATATCATAACCTGGCAGTGAGAGACTGCTGTCTCCTGTCTGAGGTTACAAACTTGAATCACTGGCTCCAATCTGCTTGCAATAACAAGCGATAATCCTCATATTTTATACATTTATGTACCACCACATCTATTTAAAAACCCACCTTGAGTTTCTAAACAAAACATGTCCTCTCCCCCTTGGTGGCCACAGATAAGATCTGCGGGCTGGTGGTAATATCTGTAACCATGCATCATTCTGACACTAGTGGTTGTAAAAGGAATGAATTCTCAATAAAACGGGCAATTAATACACAAAGCCATACTGTATCCTCTGTGTTCACAGCAGTGATGATAGATTGCACACTCTCTTGAGTTTTCTATATTAAGTGTGATGTGTTTAACTTTCTGCCTGTTTGCCTTAGGTCACTTGTATTCCAATACAAAGAGGACAGTGGGGATCCTGGATTTGGGTGGCGGATCTACACAGATCACTTTCCTCCCCAAGTCAAAGGTAAATGAAACACGTGATTTGATGAATAAATACAGCATATTTGAGAAATTCTGATGAGTGTCACCAGTGGCGCACCACTGAACATTTATCTCTCATCCAACAGAAAACAGTTTACACTGCTCCATCGAGTTACATCGCCAAATTCAACATGTTCAATCATACCTATCAACTCTACACACACAGGTAAATAACACATCAGAGGATGTTGTATCTTCATGGTATGGAGTTGCTTTTGGGCTGGGATAACCACGCCTATTAGTATTTTGTGCACTAATATTGAATGTAGTGATATAAACATGAAAATCTATCAGAGAGAATGCATTACCTTTAACACATTTCACCCTCCCATAGCTACCTTGGAAATGGACTATATGCAGCCCGACTGGCAACTCTTGGAGCACTAGGAGCTGATGGTAGAGTATCCAATACCTTTTATCTACTATTCACATGCTGCATCAGGGAGATCATTCCTGAACAATGGAAGATTGGACACCTATTTCTTCTTTTTTACCATCTTAGGTCTAGATTGGAAAGTCTTCACTAGTTCCTGCCTACCCAAGAAGTTCAGAGAGGATATTACTTTTGGAGGAAACGTCTACAAAGTTAGCGGTATTCCAGACGGTAAGATTAAAGGTCTTTGAGGTTTTGAATGCCTTCCCAGTGGCTTGGATCCAGTAATCTCTGCATTCCCAGCTCTGGAACACAATAGATTACAGTACAATACAGTCTCACATGCGAGCATTTTCCCTTTGGAGTTCAGGGACCTTGGCGCCAAATGCATGTTTTGTCATCCTCTCACTCTCTGCCCTCCCTCTTGAACAATTATACTACAGTGAACCTTGTATTTAAATGAAAAGAAAACTGTCAGTTAACTTCACAAATAAGGCAGTCACTCCCATACCACAGCCAAGTAGCCAAAAGATACTGGGCTAGTCCATGAGCTGTTATTTTTCTGTGTAACGAGCGGCTTGATCTTGACCGCTCACAATTATGTGGTAAAAATAGACAGGCCAACAGGGCCATACTAAGTGCCGCTCATGTCAGCACATGGTTTTGCTGGCTCAACTGAGCCAACCAGTCCCATGGGATTGTGTGAAAGTGGTCGTTCTGGGGCTTCCCTCATATACAAGTGTGTACAAGCCCCCAGCTTCAACCCCTGTCTGACCTCAGACTGAGGCCCCAGGCTTTCCCCACGACATCACATCCTACACTACCTCCATGCATCCTCAGCTCTCCTTCCTCTCATTACTGTCAGCATTAGTGAAATATTTATTGACAATACATTTACCTTCTCTCTCCTCAGGCTATGCAGGCTACAAGCTGTGCTACTATGAAGTGATGAAGGTTATCAAGGGAATCATCCACCAGCCTTATGAATTAAAGGGCAGCAGCATCTTCTATGCTTTCTCCTATTACTATGACAGAGCAGTGGAGTCAGGTCTCATTGGTGAGTGGGCGCAAAGTACAGGCCTTCCATTATAATTTGTCTTAAGTGAAATTGTCATCTGTTGGAGAAAACAGGTATTTTAGTTGTGCTTTTCTCCCCCTCACAGATGGCTCCCGAGGTGGTGCACTTGAAGTCAGGGATTTTAAGAAGAGAGCCAAGGAAGGTGAGAGTCAAACATTTTTTTAAAATTATTTTTGTGAACAAACCATGGCTGTATGAGAGGCCAGCAATCTCACGGGCTGCACATTAATCCTATAAGAACTAAATCTACCTGAAAAACATAGACTTCTGTAGCTGACACAAGCACTAAACCTTGTTTGTGTCAGCTTGGCACAACCTATCCTGGCACGTAGGGTTTACTGGGGCACAACACAATAAATTATTTGCTAAAATATTTGTCTGCGGTGACAAATCATATCATAAATGTGTTTTATCATAGGGTTTCAAAACAGTAAAATGCCCTTGCATGTTTGATGAATGCATGCTACTCTCCTCAGCTGGAAAGTGTTGCACTTGTCCTTGTAGAACCAGATTTATAGCAAGTAGGATTGAGCTGGTGAGTTATGTAAGGCTGTTTGTGTTGTGAGAACACTGTCACATGGTCTCGAGGAAGAAGTCTGGCTCAGGCAAGGCTGGCAGCTGAGCTAAAGATGTCTGTCTGGCCCAGGCAGGAGGGCACCTGACAGCCACACACCACCTGGGGGTTGACACATACTGAAACACACTGTGTTCAAGACTGTTAAACACTGCCACCCACCCGCAGCCCTGTGCTGACCCTCAGCCGCTCTCCTCACACCTCCCAGTTTCTTCAGCCAAACAAAACAGAAAGGTCATCTTTTAATCATGTAGCACAGGGGTTAGAAAAGGTGTTTCTTACAATTACGTGGAACACGATTCCATCATGTAATGCAACAAGGTGTCTGAGTCAAATGTCTTTTTGTTTTTCTCTCAGTGGCATGTGAAACTTGTGTTAATGTCATGTCATGACCACGTGTCTGAAGCTTGTGGCTTGTTGTTTTTGCAGTGTGCAACAAGATGACCAAGTACCGTGCGATCAGCCCTTTCCTCTGCATGGACATGACTTATATCACCTGTCTGCTAAAGGAGGGCTTTGGCTTCAAGGACAACACTGTGCTGCAGGTGAGCCAGTCAGTCAGGCCCACATGACGGGTCACTTGGGAAGATGCATGCAGGAGACAAGCTCAGCAAGGAGAGACAATGCTTTGAATATAAATGGCTAGATAATGAATGCTTGTTACAAATATATACTCATAAATCAAGTTGTTTTCTTTGATTTACATTACAATAAATGCAGTAAAATGATTTGCTTCCATCTGGTAATGTTCTGACGAATATACTATTCACACTCTCTTCAACAGCTAACCAAGAAGGTGAACAACGTGGAGACAAGCTGGGCCCTGGGGGCGACTTTTGACCACTTCCGTAACCTCAACATCCACTAAGGGCAGCTCACTGTCACAGCGGCAGGCACTGAGAGGGACCGCCGCTCACTGTGCGGCCTCCCTTCTTCCATCCACCCTTGATCAGCCCCACCACACTCCTTCCTCTCCTCAACCTGCAAATACTCCCAAGAACTGTTGAAAAAGAAATCACTATATTTTTATAAGGCCAGCTATTTCTACTGTAAGTTAAGCCCATATTTGGTGAGCTGACTTTATTTTTGTTGAGCAAAGCGTTTACATGTTTGCTTCTTTATGGGTGTCTGATCTGAACTGTCTTACTGACCTACCCATTAGTGTGTGGAGGGTAGTTAAGAAGCAATACAACCAGTCATGGTATTTAGAGAATTTTGGTGCTTACTGTGGTCCTGGTGTGCACTGTACAGTACAGTGGAATTTTTGAAAATACTGGTTGCAAGAGATGCAACCGTTTTCTATCTACATGCTTGCAAATCGACCTTCTCTTTAAATAAGTAGTAAATTATTTTACACCACCAGGAAAAATCGTTTGCCCTTAGATGCTAGACAAGCAAGAGACATCATTGGTAACAGAGTGGCTGATGATGAAAAAGCTTCTTTTCCTTCATCTTTGCACATAACACTTTAACTGCAGATATTGTAGCTAAGACATGATCTGTTGCTTTGATGTCGTCTACAGAGTTGTATATATTCATCAAGGAGTGTTGGATTCACCACGACTCAGGGGGGCTAAGAAAGCATTGCAGAGAAATAATATGTTGCATTGCTGTTGTATGTATGAAGTTAATGCCCGTATTTGAAAGTGCAGCCATGTATATTTGTTCTGTCTCCGGTGGAAAAGGTCTTATCAAACATGGCTAAATTGCAGTGCCCCAGTTCTGAACTAAATTTTAGACTAGCAATGCAAAAACCTGTCATCAAGGTTAGCTGGTGCATCCCACAACATCATTTACAGACATAAAAAAGAAAATTGCAAACAGAAATGTTACTTGTTAAACCCACAAGTGCTTGATTTGTTGGCATGTAGCTGGTTGGTTCCCAACACAAAAAACACTAAATGCTGTTTGTCATATTTTTTCTTGTGAACTGTACAAATGTTTAAATAACTGAAAGATTATCTACTTATAAAGTATTTTAATATTCTGTCCAATATAACTTTTGAACATTCTGTGTAACTGCTCTCCAAGCAATGCCTTTGCTGTTTTTTCAGTATTCAACATGATAAATAACTACTGCTGTATATAACACCACAATGTAAACTTTTATTAGTGAAATACTATTGCTTTCACATTGCAAACAAAAACTTCATGCTGCAGTTGCTCAAAAATGCCTCTATGTTCATCAGTTGAATCACCTGATGACTTACATATGTAAATTGTTTTATGAAGACCGTGTCAGTGAAATACGTGTGTACTATACATGTATGTTTTAATAAAACATGAAAAATGTGCTCCTGTGTTAAAGTTTATACTTCAATATCAAGACAATGGTTCTCTTGTAATCAGATGTTATAGAGTACACCCAGAACTCTGTGGTCTGAAGCAAACAATGTACTTCAGTGTTCAACTTGAGCATAAAATTATTTTATCAACCTCACATTTGACATTATCTGACTGTCTGCACACATCCAGCAACAATGAGATACAAGTGCTTTACATAATTGAAATGCATGAACAAACCATGGATAAAGTGTTTTACAGTTCATAAAGTTTTTTTCCTATTGCAATACAGAGTTGTGTGTGCAAAATAGTGAAGGCTTTAACGGTAATGTATCATTATTCCTCATAAGTCTTTCAGATCTGCTCTGGGTGCTTGTAGAGTGGCCAGCTACGTGTTGACGTGGACATATTTTGCACCAAAGCACATCGCTCAGATCAAAGTTGACAGACAGACCTTTCTAAAAGCAATGGCTCTGCTCTTGGTTGCTCAAGTTATACAAGCAAACACAAGGGAGGAAAATAAATCTTTATTAATTTACACTTTTACAATTCATTCAAAAAGTCAGTGTAGCATGTAGTAACTGGAGATCCACCAACAGCCACTGCAAGACAAAGCCATCACTTGCTTGCAAATGCAATGATCTGCTCCTGTGGAGGAAAAAGTGAAAAAGACTGAAGCCCAGGCTGTGCATTGGTTTAATCACGCTTACTAAGAGCACGTATAACTGAGCAACACAGCAAACATATATACAAGACCTGTAAACCGGTGAGCTCACATTTAATGTGGAAAAAATGTCAAGCTTTAACTTTGTGCCTCCATAGTGAAATGCCTTTACAACCAGTTACAGTTGCTTTGGTCTGAATCACTTAGTAGGGAATAAAGCCATTTCACATGAGTGGTCTGTAATAAAAGGGGTGTGAAAACACAAGCCAACACCGCTGTCCGCTGCCCCAGGGCCAGCCCTGCACCCCACCCACACACTTTTGGTAACACTAAATTTGGGGCTAAACTTAGATGCCATAGTAGTAGGTTCAGAACCATGGAAATTATAGACACTGCTGAAGTAAAGCGCCATGTAATCAGAAGAGAGGGTGGGGCCAGGGCGGAGGTGGGGCTTACGGCACGTTTGACAGGTGGCTGATGTTTGCTGAGTGACACTGAGGTGGCCTCTGCTTTCACAGCTGACCGGGAAGCCGGAGAACACTTACTTTCAGTGGTGGGAGCATGTTGGTGGCCTGCAGACCCAAGGTGCGTAGGAGAACCACAGGGGCGGCGTTAGTGGAGTAGAGGCGTTTCATCAGATCTATGGCAGCCATCATGGGCAGGTTGTGACGCTGGCGTTCAGTCTCATATTCTAACAGGTGCTGCATCGCTCCTGCACAAACACAACATCGGGCTTTAAAACACTGAGCGTGGTTTTCAGTGCTTTACTGCAAAAGAATTGACGTCTTAAGTTATTTAGTCTCATATTCAATCCAAAAATAACTGCTGGTGGGATGCGATAATCCCAGTCACAGAAAATGGTAAGGAAAATTATTTTCTTAAGCCTAGTGGTCTGATATGCCTTATTCACCCTTGTTTCAACATATTTATAACTACTCTCAAAAAAAAAAATTAAACAAGTGAAACGAAAAAGATGAAAAAGTGAAAAAGTTCATTTTTTAACATTGAATATGTTCAGTTGCTGTGTACATCTTTCATGTGTTTTCTGCATTAAGTCAACATACGTCTGCTATTTGACTTCAAAACAGACCATACAATAGAGTAAAAAAAATAATGCAGTATCACATAACAGGATTTGCATTTTTATGAAAAGCAACAGACATATAGTTCTTGGCAGAATGGACAGAAAAACATCAAATAAATTCTAGAGGAGAAGCCAAAGCTTTTTATAATCAAGATCAACAGCGTGCGTTTGAGCTGGGGCTATGGAAAAGAGCTTAGGGGAAACCACTGGATATGGTTGCAGCGCTGGTGTCTGTTTAGAGTTCTCACTGACCCAGGTCCTTCCCGTTAAAGGCTGCTTGGCTGAGGACCTGTGTGAGGCAAGCCACATCCCCAAAGCCGAGGTTGGCTCCCTGACCGGCCAGAGGGTGAACACGGTGGGCTGCATCGCTGCAAACACAAACAAGACCCACGCCATGCAAACAGTCAACATTCAGCATTTTGTTTACGGTGTAGGAGCATCATTCTCTTGCATCTGGAGCATTTTACACTCAACTCTCAATTTGATAAAATAAAGAGGAGGTTAATGGGTGTGAGCCACTACTGGAAGAGCTGATTGTAGGAACTTGCTAATCAAAGATACAAGAGTTACTTTTGAATCAGTGAGCCTGGAGTTTTTGTGTTACTGCCTTACCCAATGAGAGCAACTCGGTGTCTAATGTACTCTGATGCGTGGCCCATGCCCAGCGGGAACATGACCCTGCTCTTTGGGCCGATCCCTGCCACACTGGGGGGCAGCTGGCGGGTCGAACCAGCAGATGGCATGAGGACGGACAGGGCGCCGCGAAAAAGGGAGCCGGCCCTCTCAATAAACTCCGACTGGTTGTCATTACTCCACTGTGGGAGCAGAGGGACAGAGCAGACAGGTCAGGGAGACAGATCCAAGAGAGAACGAGAGGGGTCAGAGGAGAGAAGAAAGAAAACATAGACATTATCCTTTTGAGTGGACAAAGAAATTAGCTGACAAAGGAGCAAAGCTGAACTACAGGCCAGCGAAAGTGCTTTTTCCCCTCCCTAACTAACTGGTTTGGCAGGGCTTCGGGAGCTGGGCTAATTAAAAGAAGATGCCGACCAGGCCATGCAGTTGAATTAGCTCTGTTTGAAAAACATTCCATGCAGTAATGGTCGACACTGGGAGACCACAGGTTTAATTAGCAAACCAGGCCTGAAACCAAACGTGACTCAACCGTGGTGACCCCGTCCATCAGCAGGCCTAGTAAAAATAGCCAGCTTGGGAAAAAGGACTTTCTCCAAACATAAAAGATGGAGAGGTATATTGTGCTCACGGTGCAATATTAACATTGTTTAGTGGGCACTAAACAGTGCCAAATCTATTTGTGTGAGCTGTGAAAAAAATCACAACATGAACCCATGGCATATATTTACACAATAATACAGATGTGTCACAATATCGTGTATTTTCCTGTCCTCAGTTTGCTGCTTAAGGTTTGTGGTAGCGGGGAACATTTCTCGAAATATCTTGTATCCATTTTGGGCAAATGTAATTCATTGCCTCAAGTTCATTGTTCCTTAAACTGTATCTAAAACATAGGGGGGGGGGATCGGATAGGGTATTCATTTGGTCAACTAAAGACATAAGTGACTAATTTACAAAGCTACTATTCTTGCAAAAAATACCATAATTTGTTCCAGGTTTCAGAGGAGTAAAGGTCACTTCTTAAAAAACATGACACTGGTCATTACACTCTAATAACAGTGGTGCAGTGCAGATGAAGTCAGGACAGAGGCTTACAAAGGCAGAGTTGATGGCGTCCACAAAGCTCTCCTCATCCAGCTCCAGCAGCTCCTCTGCATGGCCGTGGCTGGTCGACCACACCAGAGAGCTCTCTGTGTCAGACAGCTGCAACACACAGAGCATGAGACTTCATCATGACCTCAGGTAACCTTAGGACACTCAGTAAGAACAACTTGTAGAGTAAATGGTGGAGATAATTTACCGGTAACATCGCGATGGGTCCTGTTGGGAGGAACCGCTGCCACGCCACAATGTTCTCTGTGGGCTGGGTCACATTAGATTTGATTTAATTAAACATTATACTGATATTCTGTGGAAAGTCAATGTATAGATTTTGCTCATACACTGTGCATAAATTATATATAAAAACAAGTTATTATGATTTTTCCTGTTGGATGGAGGATTGACGTGTAATAAAAAATAACCATCACATGAAAATAAATGTATGTGTCTGAAAATTTTGTGTGTGTTCAAATCATGAATTAAATACAATACAATGAGTGATGCACGGCACAAAGAACAGTAAAAGATAATCAGTTAAACCTGTGTGTGTGTGTGTGTGTTGATGATGCTCATGACATCATACCTCTGACAGGTGCAGCACAGCGACCACAGCAGATTGGTCATAATTCCATTTGACCGCTGGTATCCCCGCTTCCCGCCTCACCATTGAGTTTGGTCCATCAGCACCAATCTGAGAAGCATTATTTTAACCGGGTGAGAAAGAGGAAACTACTCAAACCAAAGCACATCATAAATTCGGTCTCTTCTCAGAGTGAACGTCTGAACTGACCAGTAGCTTGGCTTGAAGGGTCTCCCCGCTGTCCAAGGTGACCTGGACCCACGGGATGGAGTCAGCCGCCTGGTAGGACATAGGCCAGGTGTACTTCACCACCTTGGACCTGTACTTCACCTGCACGGTATCTGACGGGCAACCATGAGAGAAAACTGGTGACTAAAGAGGCTGCAGAAAAGGAAAAGGCTGTGTTTTTCTCAAAACAGAATGACTCTGTCTCAGCTGGTGCAACTGTTTTCTCACAATAAAAGAATCAGCAGCCTATGTCCTGCATATCATCACAGTTTGACATGCTAAATCAGTGCTTTGCTACTTTTCCCTTAAAAAAACAAAAAAACAAGAGAGAGAACGGTTTGGCTGCAAGGCAGTGGAAGATCTATAAACCACCTCATAAAACACCACTGGTTTTCCTCCCTGGCAGAGGCTAGCTGCCGAATCTCACATTTGACAATCTTCTTAATGGTCTTGGCTTGCCACATTGCATTGACTAATAGTGTTTATCTACAAGCACACCACGCCACACTGCACATGCTGCCAGCTTGCTGGGCTTTGCTCTAAAGCTAACAGTTTTCCTAAAATATCAGTAGGCGGTCATCCCAAACATGAAAGGATCCTGAATTATGTTTGCTCTTGCCGAATTGGAGCAAGCCCTATCCGCAGATCAACTGCCGGTTCCCGAACACGAGCGTCAAATATTGGCTTACAATGATTGGAAAGCAGAGTTACATCAAAAAACAGCTGGCGCGGAGCATGCTTCTCGTGCGCTGCATCTAAAGCAGAACAACACCATGGCTAAAATGGGCAGAGAGGGAAGAGGACCAACGCGAGGCACATGAGGCAAAACGTGCCGTAACCACACATCTGTTGTTTAGCGCAAAATGTTGAAAAGCCTGTTTATAAATATGCCACTTTAACTGTCAAGCACATCGAGGAGCAGAGTTTTATTTGCAAACCTCACAAAAGTTGGTCTAATGTCAACAACAATACAGCCACTATACACTGTCAGCGCTTCTTAGGAGGCGGCAAAGACAGGAGCACATGGCAGCTTTAAATAGGTCACTGGACCACTCCACGTGTCTTCATGGGATGCCGGGTCTCTGCAGTGTGCAAAATGTGGTGCTTGATTGAAATAGCAGGAAAAACATGGATGGCTCCAGGAGCTGCAGTAGTCTTTAAAAACAGGCACTGGGGACAGTACAAATAAACAAAACGCTGGGACAGGATGGAACAAATCTGGTGGCATTAGCTGCTGCAGCCAGTGTCCATTAGCCACCTGGCACACGAACCAAGAGGTCTTATAGAGCAACAGTGCAGGGGCCTTTAAATTTAAATCATAATTGACATGTGTTTGCTTACCAGAAAGACTGTCCAGCTGTTTAGTGAGTGCAGCCACGATGATGTCGTTCTCCACAATGTATGCCATCTCATCCTGCAGGTTCTCCTTATCGAATGTAATCAGGGCATCTGAGCAGGCATCCCAAACCTAAATGAGAGGCCATTAAGCCTGCGGTCCACAACTCTATCCTTAAGTGCATCCCCTTTCCCTATATATAGCTACACAGAGAAGCACAGCTTCATTGAACTGAACACATCAAAGTTGTGAGCTGCTGTCAGAGTTTGGCAGAGCCTGCATCAAACCCTGGGCCCGAAGGGTCACCAGCACCCTTCTGGCTGGACGGTTCACTTCAGCCTAATGGAGCTTTCTGAGGCAGCTGAAGATCAAATACTGTTTTGTGATGTGGATTTTTTTTAGAAACACAAATAAAAACTGACATGTTTGTGAACACTTTGCCAGAGTCAATATTTACCCATAAGTAAAAGCATCAGAATGAGATATACTTTTCACCAGTCAGCTTTGAAGGCAGCATTTGACTTAATTTGGTTTGTACAAGATTAATCCTCTCATGGGCTGTAACTATGGAGACAGACCCCATCATTCTGCAGTAATATGCTGCTGCACTACTTTTTTCCAACTTGCCATAAAGCGGGGGGATATACCCTACAGAAAACCACTAATGGTAGTAGGTTTGCAGCTTGTGATAAGCGGTTGGGAAGAAAGATTTACTGAGACCAACCCCAAAATTGTTTTGGCTTTTTTATGCAGGGGGAAAAGATACGAGTTTGAGAACACTGAGTCACTATGTCTTTTGCAAGATTTATACACAATCCTCTCCCCTGAAAGTGGATATTGAGGAACAGTCTTTTGAAGTGGGTGTCTCTTGACAACATCTCGCTCTCTCCTTATGTTGCATATTGAAACGGAGGCAATTAAGTTTGATGTGTTTTTTGTTTGATAATTTTCTTGGGTGGATGGTATTTAGAGCTGACCTACTTTCCAACACTATGCCTTGTGATATATCCAGTAGGGTTCAAAGGTCTGAACTGAACTGTTTCTTTTCATCATTAATTATCATTAACTGGTCTTTTAACATCTAACACCAGATACTGTCCAAAATAATATGGTCCTCTATGCATTATTGTCTCTACTGCTAGTGCTCTGACTTTGAAAAAGGTATTTTTCAGTTGTGTGTAACAACATGAAAAGATCTTAGTGAAGCAACTCAAGGCCAAATTGTGCTACTGAGAGTTAAAAAAAAAACGTCAAAGAGCTCAAGTGAAGCTAAACCTGAAAGTTTGTCAAGGAACAGTACAACTCACACTTGAGAGAATTTCCCAAACCAAGTCATTTTCACAAAAAGCAAGACCAAGGAGACCCAAAGTGACCATCTGAAGAACAAAATGTCCAACTAACATCCTAATGAGACAAAACAGCATCTGCATCCAAAATATAAAGCCCAAATGAACAGAAAACACCCCAGACCAGTTAGTAAAAGTATAGATGACTGGCAAACTGTGGCCTTAATGGGAGAGTAGCAGGTTCCAAACCGCTTCTTTGATGACAAAATGAGTCTAAACCGTTAGCATGGGCCAAACAATACAAAAAATTCACTGTTGAAAACTGGAAGAAAGACTTGTTTAGAGATAAATCAAGGTTTGAATTTCAGGTTGTAACTGGCAAATTAATGTGAGGAGCCGGCCGCATGACAGGTTAATTTAACAGTGCACAAAACCTACGGTAAAGCATGTTTGTGGAAATATTCAGGTGAGGGAAAGCTTTGTCTCTTCTGTTGTTGATGACTTTGATGGTGCAGGATCAGCTACACACAGAAAAGTAACACTCTACTCTGCAGAGACAAGCAGTTGTTCCCTCTGATTTAAAACTCATGTGGGATTCATTTTCCAGCGGCACAATGGATCTTAAAACACGCAGCGAAACACAAGGAAGAGCCGGAGGTGCTGACAGGGATGGCTTTCCCTCCACAATCACCAGACCTCAACTCCACTGAACATCCCTGGGAACATTTGAGGAGAGATAAGCGACACACACAGCGACATTACAAGACACACTCTGGGAAACTCTCCTGCAACAATGTGGATTCTCACATTCTGAAGACAAGAAAATAAAATTGCAGCATCGATGCCACACAGAATGCAAGCTGTGATTACGGCAAACCATTGGACACACCAAACGCTGATACAAAACCAACTGCTTTGACTTACAGTGGTGAAAAAGTTATGTAATCTTGTTTGACAAATATCCTTTAAATAAAAATTTGGGTTTGTTTTCTGATCGTCTTAATCCAAACTTCTTGGACCCCACTGTGAAGCTGGGTTGCGACCAACCAGAGGCCAAAACAGCAGCAGCACAGTTAAGGTATTGTGGGAGAGGTAGATCGCCATAATCATCATAGAGCGTTTCATGATGACATCCTAGGTCCAGAGAGAAACCGTGCGGTCGAGTGTTTGGTACACACCGACCACATCTTACAAGAGGGACCAAGCCTGCAACCACAGCTGTAAAACGGGTTCACTTTGCTGCAGACAACCGCTCTCCTAATCTTTCATCTTCTTCCCATTTTTCACATGAATCTTCATAATTAGAAGACACGGGAAATGAGTACCAATTTTAAAACGTCAGAAAGATTTATTTTTCATAACAAACATGACTTTAATAAATAAGCACGATGGTGTTTTTCGGTCAGAGAGAGAAGCCAGTGCCCTCGGTTAGCCAGGCTATGGTCTTCTTTTTTATATATATATGTGTGTGTTTTGTGCCTTTTTGTGTTTGTGGTGCCATGAATTTTGCATGGCTTCAGAAAATGCATAAATCACAAAAAGGAATGAATAAAAACACCCAATTAAACCACTGTTTGCTATTTCAATATGAACAACTACAAAGCCCAGTGATATGGCATTGTGTTGCAATGACTCAGGGGAAGTTGAATGTCACAGATTTCTCTCTCCCCTAATTGTACAGTGCTGTTTCGTTGGAGGTAATTGCTGGAGGACAGAAATACATATATGACAGTAAATCAGACAGTATAGATGACATTTGAGAAAAGCTAAACTTGCCTCCAAAGAGATAGATTTCGGGAAAGCCCGCTTCAACATAAAACATGCTATAGCCACTACAGCATGTTATTCTCACAATGTCATGAGTTGAAGTACGGTGTTTGACCTTGTTTTGCATCTCTTTTTCCTGTCTATCAGTACTTTATGCAATCCTCCAAAGCACAGGGCATAAAATATTCTGATACAGTAATGAATATATGCAAAAAACATCCTTTTATTACGTCTTAAACTAAATTAGTTTGTTTTGTAATGTTGGCTGATGAATGATCCTCTGTTGCACAGATAATAAAGCAGTGAGCAGAAGGTCAACATACCTGCATCTTCTGATAGGGCTTGCACCTCATACCCGTGATGTGATCCCACGCTCCAACACCTGAGAGAGCACAAAAACATGTTAAAAATTTCACTGAGCAAAGTTGTTGTCAAATATGTTTCACATGATTCTAATCGTGCTCCTAAAGTGAAAACACAAGTTCTGGTCAGGTAAATTTTAACAGAAGTTAATGCAGGAGTGTGTGCCATTTAGTTCATCTAATTCTGTCTACACAGTAGAAGAGAATGAATGGGATTAAGTCTGAGCAGGTCAGGGCAGATTTTGGCGGCAAAGGGACCAATGGTCACGCCGGATGTGATTTAGTAGTGTGACTGTGTCTGCTCTCCCCTGAAAACTAGCTAGAGCCAACTTAAAAAAAAAATTCTTAGAAAAAGAATATACCGAATTTTGCGACTGGGCAGGAGGGATGAAAACTTGGCTTTCACAGCACTTATCTTACATTAAAATAAGTGCCATAAAGAATCCAAGGTGACATGGATCCCATCAGGCTTAAATGAAGCAAGGTATGATCCCTGCTAAGCCTGGGTGACTGGACAGTGTCTGATCCCTAGCCTACTTTGTACCATTTATACAGACAAGCACCACAAATAGGCTTAATCACAGACAGGAGGCTGATTGCTGCAGCAAGAACTTTTGTCAGTGGCTAAGATGAACTTTCCTTTCGCAGTGCAAGAGCCCTTTTAATTGTGTAGACTGTCAAAAAAAATTAACATCACAAATTAACCCATGCTTTATACAGTTTCTCACTGAATGCTTCATTTAATGCTACGATACTACGTCCCTGCCTGTGGTCATTTATTTGATAGTGCTGTTTCTGTGTCTTGGTTACATGAATGTATACTGTACCACTGAGGAGGGTGGCAGAGCCGGGGCTGATGGAGCTGACTCTGGTGCTGTAGGTGTCTGGGACTTTGTCCATCACTTTCTTGTTGCCTGCTTCAAGCAACAGAATCCTCTTCCCCTTTAAGTTGGGCTCCATGCCTGTCAGTGCAGCAAACATAATGTCTATCTGCATTCAATCATTATATGTCATTTGGCTCGCAACTGCCTCAAGCAATGAAAATGACAGTAGTTATGCAAGAGTAATTCCCAGCAATGTTGCTGGAGCAACCCGCGATTTAAACCTTGTGGTGTGCCTGGTTGTGTGTTTACATGTGCAATAATTTTAGCATTCCTGGTGTAATGAGATTTGAGGCTACATGTTCCTGTTAATTACAGCTCCCCACCTTTGGGCACACATCAGCATGTGCACATTTAACAATAAATAAATTCCAAATTCCAACTTAGAGGGTGCATAATTGCATTGTTAAATATTTTAGTAGGTTTTTTAAGGAGAACGTATAGGACAGGGTGTCTCTGTCCCTGTGGGGAAATAACAGATTTTGGGGGAAGGAGGACAAC
Organism: Myripristis jacobus; assembly: GCA_900302555.1. Classification (NCBI taxonomy): domain Eukaryota; kingdom Metazoa; phylum Chordata; class Actinopteri; order Holocentriformes; family Holocentridae; genus Myripristis; species Myripristis jacobus. The sequence goes on along the minus strand of OMLB01026879.1, from coordinate 41,324 downwards.
AGTGCCTCTGACAGCTGGTTTATAGGTCAGACAGCCAGTGGTGGGAGGGCATCACTCACCTAAGGAGCACGCCATGGCGGATCCAACCATCCCTCCTCCGGATATAATAACATCATACACCTCCCTCTTGCCAGGATCCCTCACATGTTCTGTGCACACAAGTCCCCGGCTGATGGTTTTAGCAGCGGGACAGTGTTTTACTGCGATGTAGCAGCGGCCAGCTCCGTTCAGGGCTAGCGTCGCTTTAGTGAGCTTGTGCATTGTAGCGTCCCCGGGCCAAACGGGACACACCCGGCGTGTAAAAACACAAGTCCCACTCTGAACTTGTTCTACCAAACCCGACTGCCAGACGTTTCCCCTTGAATATGTCCTATGAATAACAGCTGAGTCTGTTCTGTAATCCAGCCATGTTTAGTTGACATGCGTATCAGAGAGCAAACGCTTCCTGCTTGTCGTCCAATCAGAGAAGGCGGCGGCGGCGGCAGCTAGCAGTGCTGCTTGTGTCCACAGACGGTGCTAATGCTGCCAAAAACACAGAGTAAGTTCATGTGGAAACCTGCCTCGTCCTCAAGACTCACATTAAAACACAGCAAGGCGTTCGGTTAAGTCAGCATCGTCAAACATTACCACAAAATATGCTCAAAGTTAGTGCTGCATGTCAGTAAGTATGTATGAAGGCTGCAGTTCAAGAGGAAAACGCTACTTCCTATTTCACCCACTTACTGCCAGGTTGGTTCGAGTACTCTGTTGTTTTCCACTTCAGTTTGGATTAATTGTGAGTTATATGTTTTTTTTAAAACGACATGAAATCATTATGGGAGTTATCTACATGTATTTTGCCCGGAAAGCGACATTATTCAACTTCCATTAGCGATGTTGGGGAAGCGGAGTCCTCGTTGCCATGGTGATCTGCGTACACAGGCTGCAGCTGCTGTGATGTGCGCAGCTTTGTATACTGGCAAGACTTTGAAATACAAAATAGGGGTATAACATATCTATTTTTGTTGTGCATGAGTGAACAAGCATGCATGGGCTTGATGTGTGCACAATTCATCTTTCATTAAATGATTTTTTTGTTTTGTTTCCTCTGCACAGGGGTATGTTTGGTGTAGGGTTTTTGTGCTAGTAGTCCAGAGCAAAGCAGTATGTCTTTGGGCCCTGAGACCTTGCTGGAGGAGAGGCTCAGATCAGAGCAGAAGTTCCAGCAGCACCTTGAGGCCCTGAGAGAGGCCCTCAGGCAGCAGCTGCAGGAGACAGACAGGAGACAGAGGGAGGATCTGGACAGGAGGATTCATCAGAACTCACTCCTCTCAGGAGACACAGACAGAGAGTCCCATGTTGGAAAACAAGACCATCAGACCAGGTATACTGCAGCTTTTTGTATCTGTTAAGATGCATTCATGTGAAAGCTGTTGAGTTAAAATCACTGTATTGTTTTATTGCCAAAAGATATGGAGGCCTCGGGAGATCTAGTTCTACATCTGCCCTGACCTCGGGTAAGGAGACTTTACAACACCTCAGACAATTAGAGAGAGTCAGCTCATCCTCCCCAGCGTGGGTATCTTCAACAAAGGGGCAGCACTTTGTCAGGACTTCCAAGGCAACTGCTCGAGAGACACGGCAGCCTCAGCAGCAGGCTCTATCAAGATCACAGCTGGCTCCTGAAAGCAAAGAGGAGGAGGGGGCAGACGCCGAGTGCCAGAAGAAGTTCTGTGCCGTTCCTGTCCCCGGCCATGTGAGCCTGCCCCTCTACCATGAGATGATGCAGCTGAGGGAGAAGAAGAGGAAGCAAGGCCATGAGCAGAGGAAGGACTTCCTGCTCTCCACGCAAAAACCTTTCAGCTTTGAGCAGAGAGAAAAGGAGAAAAGGGAGAAGCTGATAGCAACGTTGAGCCTGAGCCAAATTGCACAGGATCAGAAATCCAATGCTGCCGCTGTTGGGAAGGCTCTTCACAAAGTAGTAAAGGACTCATCAGTTTGTGAACTTCGGAAAGGTGAGCTGATTGTGTGCCTTAGTCTGATTTGGTGATGCTGCCAGGTGGAATATCTGCTCTAATGCCGCAGCAATGTGTGAAATTTCAGGAAAATCCAAAAAATCAAAGTCAAATAGCATGATATCTCTGACTGACTACCTCGATATTGATATTGTGATGATATTGTATGGATGACTATTAGTACTTTATTAACATTTGTACACAAAAGATTTTTGATAAACAATCATTAGTAATGTGGATATGATGACCAAACAGGTAGAGGCAGATAACAGAACAGCTAGAACATAAAATTGCATCCCTTTACTGTAATGCAGCCTTTAAAACCAAGAAGAGACAAGACTTGATATTACACTTGATGTTATACTTGAGACATGATGTTATGGTTTCCAAAATCCTGATGATACCTGGTCTGCATATATCATGTCATAATGCTATAATGCCACTAATGTCCTACATAGTGACACAATGACAGCTGCTGCTCTCCCTGTCTAACATTTTGTCTAGATGAGGAGCTTTGCACTCAGACAAAGACACAGGAGACCTTGAGAAGCTCCACAGCGCCACAAGAGACTCACACCCAGCCTGGCAGCCCTAAACCTCGCACTTCTGAGCACACCAAGAACAAAATGCTGGCCTTCCTGAACGAGAGGCCGAGCTTCCAACCGAAGATCAACCGTCAGGTCCCTGATTTCGGCCGGCTGCACAAGGCCCTACAGACAGAGGCACTGAGAAAGACAGCGAGCAAAGATGGAACAAAGTGCCAGCCTTTCTACCTGAGGACATCAACTCTCTCCATAAGGCAAAGCAGGACAAGCCCTGAAAACTCACAGGTTGACCTTATTTTTATATTTGTCTTATATTTATCATTTTGTTTGATATCTTTATGCGGTCAGCAGCATTTTTTCCCTTTCTTTTTTGCTTGAACTTTTAATTTCACTGTCAGGTTGATTTATAACTGGTGTTGAACTGAAACAAAATATCCCATCCTTCCCATATGTAAAATATCAAGCCTGTCTCTGTAGAGGAATTAAATCAAATCATAAAATGTATGGATGTCTTCAAAGCACCACGACCTGATGGTTTACCTCAGAGTTTTACAAGACTGTTTTAAGTCTTTCATGTCTTTCATGAAGCAAATGTGTCTGACACCCCCATCCCCAGACATTTTATCAAGTCCATATCTTCTTTTTGCTTAAGGGAGACATGGAGCAACTTGACTCAGTTTGTTATAGGCCTCTCAGTCCTTTAGAGGGCAGATGAGGTGCTCGTCAAGATCCTGGCTCTTCATCTTGAAAAGGTTCTTCCCACTACCATTTCATCAAGCTAAATTGGCTTGATAAAAACAGATTTTTATCCCCCGGGTTTGCACACTGTGTAATCTCAGATATCCTTCTGGCCACAGTGCTCAACGCTCAGAGGTGCTTATCCCACTAGGTGCTTGAAAAGGTGGGAGTTCCTCTTCTCTGTTCTTGAGAGGTAATGAGGGGTTTGATGAAAGATTTATTGCATGGGTTGTTGTATGTCTCATCTCTTGCATCAGTCCAGATCAGGCCCTTCAGCTATAGAACTGCGAACATGATGGCCTTGAAAATATGAAGGGTGTATTTGACATGTAACTCTTAAAGAGTTACATGTCAAATTTAGTCAGTGCCTCATAATCATTGCTTCAGATTTCTCCAGGTCTGCACCTATATTAAGTCTAACTCCTGCTTTCTTAGAGTGCCTGATATCACAGCCATAAGATCAGTTATCTAGTTTTCAGGTCCATCCCTAAATGTTTTGAAATTCTTTTGGGTGGAGGATATAAGGATGGGCATTACTGAGTAACAGTGGGCAGATGCCTTGGACTATGTTATTACAGCATAAATCTATAATAACAGGTATAATCAGTTAAAGTCTGTAAGGCTTTGGCCAAATGACTGTAATTAAAAATAATTCTTGGTTATCTTTCAGTGTCAATTAGTTGTGATGGCAGTGAAAATACTCTCAATTTAGTTTGTTTTTTCACAATTTCTGTTTTGTTTCTATGTTAAACACTTGTTTATATCCAGGTTTGGACTGAGTTTCAGATTCAGTAAGAGATAATAACCTTGGCTGGTAGCATTTAGACTCTCAAGTGTTTTTATTTCTCATTTTCAGGGACCAGTAGTCAGCAGCCATTTAAAGAGAAGCAAATCATTTGGGGGCTTAACATCACTATCTGAGGACACACTCCCCACATACATCACAGACGCTACAAGGAAGCGTTGGATGGCCATCAGGTGAATCAGCACTGACTGATGTGATTGTCGAAGTTGAGACTGTGGATTAGCTGGATCAGTGTGCAGAATATTGTTCTTTTACAGAAAGTCACTGGAGCTGAGGGATAGCAAGAAGCAAGAGAGTGCAGATTGGCTGGAGAAGTACAAAATGAAGTCCCACGCCATGAAGAAGGCAGTTGCTACCCGCGCAAAGGTGTTGGACCCACACAGCAGCTTGAAAGACGTGTGTGACCACAAAATCCAGCAGCATCGGTGAGGCTGTTCACTCTCCAGCTTTGCAAGGTTTGCAGCTAACATCGCAACAGCCACACACCTCTGCAACACAGTAACCCATAAACCATAATCCTATCTGTGATATGCAGGGAAGCCGACCTACACAGGATGAGAGAGTACAGGAGAGAGTTACGGGACATGAAAGCACGAGTCACTGCACGTCCTTACCTGTTCGAGCAGGTGACACAGGTAAATGATAAGGTTTAAAACATTACATCACACTGCAAATCATACACCCTTCCAGTTATACAATGTTTACCTTTTATTTCCAGAGAAATGCCAAGGCTCATGTAGAAAAAGCATACAGAGACAAGCTGAGGGAAGTAGGGTTAAGTGAACATTTTGTTGAAGCAAATGGAAAAACGGCTGAAGTAATGTCAGAAATATCCCGACCTGAGGATGATGAGGATGTGACTGACCACGGAATTGCAAATGGCATTCATATCAGGTAGGCAGAGGGAGCTTTTTTGTTTTGTTCATACACTATGTAATACCACTGTGTCCGGCAAAGTTATGAATAGCAGTGGTACTGGAAAGCCAAGGACTTCATGTGGTTTGGTCATAATGTTACATTACATAATTCTCTGAGTTTTTCCCTGCAGTTTTTGGTGAAGAAAAGACAAATGCTGTAGCCAAGCAAAAGTTCGATGTAATTATAATATAGCCATTTTCTAACCCAACATGTCTGATTTAGGGAAGAAACTGTAGACTACGGGGAGAAAATTGAAGATGTGGAAGAGAAGAGCGTGAAATCCAAAGGGGAAGAAATGCCATGATCAAAAAGGTTGAGGCGGCATGGAGTTTTTCGTGGCCTCTCTGCTAGAAAACAACGCTGTCCTCAAAAGTGATTCATGTCAAGGCTAACTATATCTGCCAAACATTTGACAGATTTGCAGCTCTAAATTATGAAATTGCTGAACATCTGGACATTAAACCGGTGGATTTTTTAAATGTTTGGCTTTACTAAATAAATGAATAAATTACTCATGCAATAAAGTAAGAGCGTGAGTAAGGTTTGAATTATTGTATATATATATTTTTTTATAAGTAATTAAGATTTTATATGTTTTAGGTTTTACCATAATAAAGGTTATTCAGATGTAAATATTTGACTGCACGGTGTTTCAAACACAAACTACAAAACATTGGTTTCTTTTTTCTGTGAAAATATTTGCTTGGGAATATGAATATTGCAACGCGAGGATGATAAACATTTGGTTCAAAGGCAAAATTAGAACACAAATTTGGCCTCTGTGTGTGTCACTTTGGTATTGTACTGTGTCTAAATCAAGAAGGCTCTGATGGATATATGAAAGAAGCAGTAATCATACACTGCTGAGGTGTTAAAACTGTCACACTGCTTAGTTGTGTTTTATTTAGCCCTGTTTGAATAATCAAACGAACATGTTTTGAAATGGACAGGTCCCATAAGGACAGCAAACATCTGAAATGGACATTTCTCAGATGGTTTGGTCAAAGGCCCAAGTTATTTCTAGAGCCACACTGCCACCTAAATAAATAGCCCTCACTGTTCATCTGCCATCACAAAGAACATTTCAGTGGCGTGGTCCAAGCCCATAGACCCACATCAAATAAGTTGTTACACTGGTCTCCACTATGAGCTTGTGCTGAGGCAGCTCACTGCCAGGAATTCGAGAGGTCATTTTTTTTACTAACCACATGGAAATGTCTGAATATGTACATAAGAAAATCATATTGAGCCGGCTGCATAAATGTACTTCTCCCAGACAGTGCCAGTTATAGCAGAGGTCCACACTATAGCAGGTAGGCTGACCATGGGGCTACAGCCGGTCACCTTGGTGTCACCATGGAGACCAGTTCATTCTATATGGTTACTTGTCATAGGCTTTGGTGTCATAAACTGAAGTTATTGAGGTAAATGTTTGCATGAGTATTTTTACTTATTTTAAATTTCAAATATGACATTCAAATGGCATAAGACAGTGTAGTCTTAATCTATTAGTGAACATTAACCTTCATGTATCTCATTCAATCAGCCTTTAAGCACCCTTTGTTGATGGTGTGGTTCCTGCTAGTGCAGGAAGAGTTTGTCCTGTTAGACCAAAGTGCAGCTCTGTAGAAATTGACACAAAAACACGGCTTTAACAGGATTTCTGGGTATAAATGTATAAATGAGATAAACATATTGTAATTATTTTTCTTTAGAAAGAGGTGGGCTGTGGAGAAATTCCCAAATCCTGTCACACATATATAATGGTTAATCAAAGATTCCCTTCCTTGAGAGCTCCAACATCACATGACAAAGCTTCAAGGGCTCCATCCAGTAGGGTTGTCATGGGAACCATGCATCCCTCCCCATGCTGCCTAGTGGCCCTTGAGGAAAATGCTGTGCACCTCTCATTCCCTGGTGCACGCCTGCAAACAAAACCAATCTCACCGAATCTGTCGCAAAACCAGCTGCATGAGATAATGTCCAAGGAGCAACCTGCAGCCACAAAATGACGCCTGACGCCTTTGCAAACGAGCTGCACAGCAGAAATGTGGAGGCTGAGCATGGGAGCAACACATCTCATTTAGATTAATGAGAGGCTGTGTGCTTGGCCACCAAATATTATGATCAAGGTGTTTGAGGAGTGGCCTTCCTCAGCAGATGAACAATATAATTTCACCAAGGTGGCACATTCAGGTCTCTTATTTTTCTTTAGCCACTGTACAGTATTAAACTTCCCACACATTTAATTCTGAAAATGCATGGGTTGCACATCTAGGCAGCTGAAAACACCCTGGAGTAGAAATAGAGGCCTCAACTGGCTCTGCATCACCTCTGCCTGCAAACAAATCATCTACTTAACTGTAGCCTACATCATTTTATACTTAATTTCCTGAGAGCACAATAACTGAATTTTTGTTTGCAATCAGCGCACTATGACCAAGGGCACAGTGTTTAGGTGTATGCTGGGCATGCTGTATGTACACAGCGCTGTATGTGCATGTGGTGTCCTCTTGTGTTCTTGCCCTCAGTTCACCTGCAGGAGGAGCTGTGGCTCGCTACAGCCTCACTGGAGCAAAAGAGAGAGATCCCTCTTTTTCTCCTTCAGTGGCATGAATAATATCCCCCGTGCTGGAGAGAGAGACAAACAGGGAGGGGGCGAGAGATAGCAGTCAGTGTGACAGATAAGAGCGTGGCAGAACTTGTCTCCCTCTGACTGCACCGTGGGCAGGGGAAAGAGAGAGCAAGTGCATCAGGGTGTCAGGCAAGGCTGCTCCCTGCACACAGAAACACACACACACACACACACACATACTCACACACATACAGACCCCTCAGCCTGGCTGTATCAGAAGAAGTTCAGAGGGAAGACTGACCTAACTAAGGTACAGTATGCCTTGTGTGTCTCTGGCCAGGAATCACATCCTCTGTAATTGTGTCCCCCTCCTGATCTCTAACAGTGCTGGTACATCACTTCTCTTGCGCTCCTGATGCTCCACTTTGTTTTCCAGGTGGGCTGACAGAAGTTTCCTCTGTGGATTCACTTGAGTGTTATGGCTTTCTTCAAACTGAGCCTTCTTCTTGTCCAGTAGAGGAGTTGTTGTTTTCTCTCTAGAAGAAACTTATCTCGTGCACACAGCCTGAGGGAGGATGGAGACGTTGACAGGGAAAGACAAAGAGCTGATACGAGGCAGCTGGGAGAGCCTGGGCAAGAATAAAGTTCCTCATGGTGTGATCATGTTTTCCAGGTAATGCTCTATATACTCATGGTACTTTTTTTGCCCCAAAAGTTACCTGTAAAGCAACACTGCCTCTCAGGCTATGGCTGTGATTAGGGTTAGGGTTAGGAAGCGCTGTCTTACAGGCAACATTTGGGGCAAAAAAAAAGACAGGCTGTATACATTCAGTTCAGATAGAATAAGACAGTAAAGTGACTTGCAGGGAGAAACCAGATATTTCATCTTGTTATTCTATGCACTTATCCTTTAACTAGCATCAGTTCAGATAGCATTCTCACCAAAGTGATGGATAGTGCTGTTTTTTTGTGTTGTTAGCTGATAGCTGCAGTGTTTAAATATTTAGCACAGGTGTGGAAAGTGAATCAAGCCGGATCCTTCACTGCACACTTTCACCATACAGGGACCGGAGGCTTGACTTGTTGCTTGGCGACAGACTGCAATAATCTCCAATTTACTTTGAGACAGCTGCCTCTAAAACAGGCACTAGAAGAAGACGTTTGTTGATTTACAATTTCTATATTGAATTTGTGCTTGTGTGGATGTAGGGCAACCCTTGTCGTCTGTTTACACCTATAGAATAGTGTGCTATGTGTCTGTTGTAGACTGTTTGAGCTGGACCCTGCACTGCTCAGTCTTTTCCACTACAATACAAACTGTGGCTCCACACAAGATTGCCTCTCCAGCCCTGAGTTCCTGGAGCATGTCACCAAGGTGAGCTCAGTGCACCACAATAACCACTACAGTTACACAGATGATTAAAACTATTAAGTCCTTTCCATGCACACTTTTGAGCTCTAAACTCATGCACGACCGTGTCTGTGTATATATGTGTTTCTGTACGCATGTGTGCATGTGTTTGCAGGTAATGCTTGTGATTGATGCAGCAGTCAGCCACCTTGACGACCTTCACTCCCTGGAGGATTTTCTGCTGAACCTCGGGAGGAAACACCAGGCTGTAGGAGTCAGCACCCAGTCATTTGCTGTAAGACGCTACATTTGATCGCACAACTCTGAGTCCACTCTCAAAAGGCGAATTCACAAATCTGTCAGCTGTGAAAAGCGTTTTTGCGTGTGTCATGACGGTCATGTGCGTGTGTTTTGTTGTGCATGTGTTTGTTTGCGTGTTTGTTTTGGAATGCCTTAGGTGGTGGGGGAGTCCCTGCTCTACATGCTGCAGTGCAGTCTGGGCCAGGCCTACACGGCGCCCCTGCGTCAAGCCTGGCTCAACATGTACAGCATTGTAGTAGCAGCCATGAGCCGAGGGTGGGCCAAGAACGGCGAACGCAAAGCTGACTGACACGACACGCACAGTGGGATCTGCTGAGCAGCTTGCTGTCAAATCACTCAACGTGGTTGCCATGGAATAAGGTTGTGTAACTTGCAGCACTGTGGCTTTGGCTGCTGTACATTTGCTCTGTGATTGGGATCACATAGTGTAGCAAATGTATGGTGTGGTCACACTTTACAATATCTAATGATAGCTGGTTGACCGGTGATCAGAGAGTTTAATTTCTTGGCTGTGGATGTTAAAGCTACCAGGCGATGCTGCAGAGATGCTGTGGGGTTCTATGCCAACTGGCTTTGGACCTTCTCAGTTTTTGGACCTGTAATCTGAGGTCCTCACTTTGAAGAAGAAGCATAACTATTGAAGTTGCTTTGTATATAATGGCTTTGATATATCTGCTCAAATGATAACAATGACTGTAGTGGTCTTTGTGATGTAAATTAAAAAGAGCTGGATAATTACATTTAGGTATCACACACTGCTCAAACTGTGATGTAGCCAGCATGGTCAGCTCGTGATTAGACTTGGACACAGTTATCCTTCATGCATTATAAACTTTGGGGCAAATCAATGTGATTTCACTAAAAAAAAAAAATCTTGCCACCTCATACAATTCGACACTCGGTTTTAACATAAGGCAATTACATACGATATCGAAACTCATTACATCTCTTTCATTTGTGTATGAATTCAACTCTAAACCTATTGATAATAGCTAAGTTTTTTTTTTTTTAATGATATTCAATATACTGACAGGAACTGTTATACTCTCTGATAGCTTTCCTCTGTGATCTATGACTGTTAACGCGTCCATGTGCACCTTACTTGACATGGTGTTTGATGCCCTCCTCAGTAGAGGTTGTGAAGATCTTATTCTCCTATTACAATAGGCATGAGCCGACTGTTACACCCTAACTAATAGACTGTTATATTGCCTTTAGAGTTTGGATGTAAAGGGCATCTTGAGAGATTTACAACATCTTGCTTATTCAGTTTTCAGCCATTGTTAGTGTGAAGTAGTTTTGCTGTACTGTTGTAGCTTATCTCAATAATGCTTGTTAATGTTATTGTTCATCAGGCTGCAAACATAGAATTACTTTGCCTTTAAAGGTCTGACAAGACGAGCAGGGCCAGAGCAGCCTGTATTTCTCAAGGTCCATGGTGAGCTGAAGCTGAAAGTGTATATTTGTTTTGAATTGTAACACGAGGACACTAATGCTGATTTTCCCCACAATTTATTCGTATTAGACAACATAATACTTAAATACTGTCTGCTGAGATTGTCAAATATGTTATTATTGCTGCTATAACACTGTATGGATCATCCTCAGTTGCTATTTACATTTACTGTCACGATGCCAATAATTTAGCAACGATATGCCAAGTATTTGATAATAACACCATACAACTAGATTTCCAAGCTGCTGATATGTGGTTATTATCGCTTTAGTCTGAGTTTACATTTACAAAGTTTATTTTTGTATTCTGAAATGTATGTGTAGTTTTAGGAGTAGTGATTTGCCAAATGTGAATTATACCTTTTGCTTTAGGTTTCGACCCAGTACGAGACAACCACTTAACGTGTGCTGTGAGGAATATTTATAGCATCAATTTGCTGCTGTCAAAGTAGCAAATTAGCACAAACCTGACAGTTTTCATTTAATTAGAGTAATGGCTGTATTATCCACTTCTAAATGTACAAGCTCCGTAGAATGAAGACTTAGTTTTTTATTGAAATATTTCATCCCTGCATAGTCTGTTCAATCTGTACTCTCCAACCCACAAGTGTAATGTTTGTTAACTGACTGTGTAGGTGGTGTATTTATAGTGATTCTTTTCCTGGTATCAGTACACGGCCCTATGCAGGTTGTTGTTCTTCTTGTCTCTGTTTTCAATTAGCTCAGAGGAGGTCTTTTTGGCAAGGCACGACTGACACCTGGCATGTTATCCTTTCAGCATCCAGGTCTGTACATATTGGGTGTGTCAATGTCTACCTCATCATATCAGCTGCTACTCAACAGCGATGACTTCACCGTAGTTATCCTTCAACCAAAAACACCCATTTGACCGTTAATGCAAGAACTCAACCTAGCAGCTTGTAAATTGAATTCCACTCTACACTTTATATTATAACATGTTGTGTGTTTACTTGAGACTAAATAAAGTGATATTCTGTGGATATTTTACTGCTAAAAGAGGTCAGTGTGTTTTTCTCTCACATTCAGAGCACTGATAGCTGATAGTAGTAACGCAAGTTCAGTGTTTGAAATCAATCATACTCTGCCTGATTTCTCTGCCTCCAACAGCCCATCCCCTAGCATTATGTAAGAGCCATGCTCTGCCTGGCTCATTCCCCCTTGGCTACAGAGATGAGGGAGACTTCAGGCACATCAGCCCACTTATTCATGCAGCTGCACAATGTTGCATTATGATAGTTTCCAGAATTCCAGAAGCATGCCATTCTGCCCCTATAGTGCTGACTGATTTATTTTTTTCTTTAACAGTAATAATAAAAAAGCATATATTACGTGTATTGGTACATGAATGCCAGTTTGTGCAGGCAGCCAGGACACAATGATGAAGGAAGTGGAGATGGAAAAGGCCAGATATTATGTCACTTATATAAATACACAGAGAAGTCACATATACAATTTGGTTGTATCATTGTAACAGTCACATCCATGGGCTGGCTGTCCGTTCTGCTGGTTGAGCAGTGGCTGACATGGCCCTAATCTGTCTCTCCGTGCTGCCAGCCTTTTCCTCACTCTCCCCGTCCCATTGAAAGTCTGCTTTATTTATGTTGGCGCAATGCTACGTCTCCTGTTTTAGCCTACGGAGCAGCACTGCCTCCAGACTTGTCTAGTCACAGTTTGGGGCTTCATGAAATCTCTGACCTGATCTCCGTGCAGGTCACCAACCCAACGGTTAGACTGTGGCAAGATTCAATAAGCCACTGTGAATAAATGGCTACAATATGCGTCCATTTCCCTCGCTGCGCCTCAAGAATAGCCGTATAGCCCTGCAACCTTACCTTTAAGTGTGTGAGGACTGGCTGTGAAGGCTGTCCTCTGGAGAGGAGTCTGTGAGAAAAGACAACACACATTATTTTTAGAAAGTCTGCAATGTGTTTTGGAATGAGGGGGGGGGATTGAACGTCGCCATGGCAACTGTTAAGTGATGGTCCAGAGTGATGTGTGTGCATGTTTGTTTTCAGTGAAGGAAGAAAGCAAGGCACTTCTCAATCACTCAGTCACACTAAATCATACTGGGAGAGGGCAGAGGAGTGGACAGGGGCAACGCTTGCTGACCAAGGCTAATAAGGTTAGTCCTGATGGCTCTCTAGGTCCCGCAGCCTGGAGGCACTTGATCACTGAGACGAGTCTGCCGGCTCCACCACCAAAGCAAACGGCAAAATCGAAGCAGCCACAGCACTGAAACTGATCTGCGTTTCTCAGTGGCTTCACAACAGTCGCTACCAACACAAAGTACAGCCAACAGCCAGTTACAGAGGTTCAGATGGTCCGTTTTGGCAGATTTAGTGTGTCAATTTGCCCAAAAAGTCTCCGCAAACAAATCTGATTGTCACTGTGTAAGCCAGTACAGAGGACCAACTTATAGTTACACTGAGGTTGTTTGTCCTGTTGTTCTCTTTTGCAGCATGCCGTCCAAACAGCTTGAAGGTTTTCATGTGTATGAGCTATGCAGCCTTGACCACATGTTCTGCAGCGGCCTTGTTTTGCTGCATTAGATAACTGTTCTTGACACTTTTTATTGGATACGAAGTCAGAGGTATTACATGCCACAGATGTTTAGTTCTAAAAAGGTAATCCCTAAGTGGCACGTTGTCTCCCAAGACCTTCAGATCTCCACTCTGGGTTTCACAACAGTGTCCAACCAAGATCTTTGACTCAGGCACACTGCAAAGTCTATGGCTTTCAAAACTTTTTGCACATTGACAACAGAGCTCTGTCAGTGGCAGCTGAGAACATGAATACACATTAAAAATTTGTTGAAAGAATACACAGTGCTGTGAAGGAGAACAAAAGTTGCAAATATGTTTTTTGCTACTACTTTGATAAATGATATTATGCAAACACCAAGCAACACCAACTGATTAAGCTAAATTTGCAAGTTCAGACAAACCCATGAGGGACTGACAATATGGTTGCTGCAGGAGGTAGAAACATTTTCTATTCTAAGCATCTGGGCAGGAGAAAAGAGAGCGGTGTGCCACACACCCAGAGGAATTCACCTTTCACAGAGAAGCATGCTCTGAGCAGTTGCCAGGGGTGACAGGGGAAAAATGTCACACATTTTTTCTCTCTTTCCTTTTGGAAATCTCTGTAATGAAGAAACATTGCCTGTAAAGGCAGGTAGAGTTATTTTTTGTGTTCTTGTTGAACCTATGTGGAAAAAAAACACCTTTCACCCAGTGTAAGCACCTACTGCTAATCTAATGTTGTTGCTGCTCCCTGCTGTGAACTGTGTGCTGGCTGGTGCTAAAGCAATTAATTCCCCCCTTCCATTCTCTTATGAGGCTTGAGGGACCAATGAGGTCTGCAGAGTTTACCGAGACTCGTCCTGAGCCTCGTTTATATGCAGACACACTGCTTCAAACAGTGGGATGACATGGAGGTGAGTACCTGCATTTATTAGCCGTCTGTTTGCAGTCCTGGCTGGGCTCTGTTAGATCAGGCTCTCTGGTCTGTGGAAAAAGGATTTAATTTCTAGTCCGATCAGGGGGAGAAGCTTCATATGATTCAGAATCATCCTCTCAGTAATGCAGCAACACCTTCCCAGATTCTGCCTCTCATGGAACAATTGCTTGTCACATTTTGTGTAATTTGCACAATTCCCGAAGGCACCAAATCAGCTCCTGCCCTGCTACTTACCCGTGCTTTCTGCTGCACCTCTGTCTCAGTGTCCTTCCCCATAGACCACAGCAGAGAGGAGCAATAAGGAGTTCATGGCACAAGACGAGGGGAATGAGCTGATTTCATTTTAATTTCAGATTTCAAAGCACTTCACTTTTGACAGATAAAAATCTGTTAGCCTGACAGAGATCAGTCTCATACACAGTCTGTCCCTTAACCTTCACCTTGGAGAAAGAACAACCCACATTAACAGCAGGCTGCCTGGTTGTTTGCTCTTCTTTTGCCATATAAGTCAGTAATTTAGAGAGATGTATAAGTATTTAAGATACACAAGTTTCATAACTTAGAGGGGAAAAAGGCATGGGCATGTCTGGAAAACCACACTGTACTCAGAAAATAGAGCAGGAATGACCAAGCTGACAGAATTGATGGGAACAGAAATGACAGAGGTACAGTCAAGCTAATTAAGCATGAAATCTGCTAGTGTGCGTTAACATTCCCTTCTTGCTTGGTCATCGGTAAGAGCACTGCAATACCTTTTCTTTTGCACTTTGCAAAGCACAAATTAGTTTAGTGGTGTGAAACAGGCTGCTGCAGGAGAAACCCACACCGCAATTAGACAGCTCAGAGGCAGATTCATATTGGATGCTCTCTGATCTGTGTTCCCCGCTACTTCACGATTCTTCAAAATGATCCTCATCTCAATCGCAGAACACAGTCACAGGGTTTGTGTTGCTTTCATCTGTTTGTATGGTAAAGTGGAAGGTATGCCGATAATATACCCTCCAATTCATGAAACCAGGAGCTCCAAAGGGATTCAAATCAAACAAATGTATAGTTGCAATAGAGACAAAAGTGTAGTTAAAATCGTATAAACCCTTTTAGGAGTACATTTATAACTTTGGATCACACTCCCTGTATTGTTAAATGTTAGACTTGCTGTACATCAAGGAGCTTTTCTGCTGTTCGGAGAAAACCTTTGGGTGAACCCATCAGCTGTCATCCTGTCAAAAATTTTAAAATCTAACTTGAACCCACCCAAGGAAACAACATAGACGGCAGAATGACACTGCATAAACAACTTTGAAAATGACTTTATCCTCTACAGAGAGCTTGGCTATACATCATATATGATTTGTATGATCACAGAATACAGCAGCTGAGAACTGAGAGACACCGGGTGAGGTTCACAGCAAGGCACAATCCAAAAGCTTCTTAAAAAAACAATGACATGAACTGCTAGACAATCCATTCATTGATAATAAGTCAATAATTAATCAATAAATGAACAATTAAATAAATAAATAAATAAAACTGGAGAAGTTATGTTTTCTGGGGTGTTGAAATGCATTTTTCCTATGTGTTTGTTTTTGTGTCTTCATCCTCTATTTCCCCACTCTTTAGTTTTCAGTCCATGCAGCATATTTCAGGCCATGCTGGATTGTCACACAAAAGGGAGTTTTTCTTCAAGGCACAGCAAGAGAGCATGATAACAAACTACAATCAGTTTACATTCAGTCTCTTAAGGAAACCTTCAGCCCACCCTGAAGAAACAAAAATAACCCCAAAATACAAAACCGGTGAACGTACAGAGATCAGCACATGGGGAAACGTGACCTTAAGTATAAGGAGATAAATGCATATGCACAACCTCTCTTTTATACAGCACAGTTGACATGCAGCGGAAAATTACACAGAATGGCTTCAGCAACCGAGATCATGATGCAGAAAGGGTAGCATTTGAATTGGAGTGTCTGTTTTTGTTAGCAGACCTTTCATTGCAATTTTTTTTTAAGTGACAGTAACAAAGCAAATTCCATCACAGCAAGATTTGACAAGTACTACACAAATGAACATCAATAAATTATTTTGAACAATACTAGTAGTAAACTAGATTTGACTCAGTCTTTCAGCAACTAAAAAACTGAAATATAATGGCTATAGGAATAACATTTGGAGGATTTTTTGGGTGTTGTCATGTTGAACAGTTTACTCAACTTAGACACAAATGCATATCAAGCTCCATGGCATATTTTTGAATGCTGTTATAAATCAAGGATGTGCTTGTAATTTTTCCTGTTAAAACTCAACCTAAATTCATAAATAAATACAACCAATTGTTTTAAGACCACAGTCACAGTCAAATAGGACCATAACGAGGGAATACTCTGATTGATTAAGATGGGACAGCCCTACAAATCATCAAACAAATTCCAATGGCCCCACCCCAAACCCCAAGCACAATATCAATGACACCATATACAACTACCGATTTGGAAATACTGTAGCAAAAATAGCAAATTGTTAATAATTACAACAAGCGTCAGGTACAGTCAAGCTTCTTGTGCCTCCATAGAGAGTGTACGTATATTACATCTCTGAGTTTTATCCTGCCCTCCGTCTGTCTGCTCTCTCACTGCAGATGGCATCACAACTTGTTGCCCTCACCCTCTGCCTCCCATGCCCAGACCACTCTGTCAGTCTGCTGGGGTAAGCCTGCTCACACCACCCACTCCAATGGGAACTTTCACCTCAACTCATGGCCAAGTGGCACACATGGACAATGTTTCTCCTCTAGCTACTCAAAGGCAAATCCACCCCCGGTCACAATTGGTGCCTTTGAATCCTTTTCCCCGAGCGAATCAAGCCACAAAAGCAGATGGAGTCCCTGTCGAGGAGCATCCAGCGGTTTAAACTAAAGTACATTTAAGTTGACGTATCTTCCGTGGAGACTTGATTTTTGGGTCATGTTTGTAAGACAGCTTCTGGGGAGATTTTGGCAATCTGGTGTTTATTCGTTTAGAGTAACTTTTTCATGAATCCTGCTCCCGCTTTCCCCTCACAAGTTTGGACAAGAGTCCTTTCCATCATTGGGTTCTTCATCCTTCCTTATAAGCCCAATCTAGTCTGAGGGTGTGAGGCAGCTGAGTTGGAGTCTGAGGTCAATGGCAAAAACGCAGCATCGCAGCATTTAGCACTCTGTGTTAGGACAAACAGGAATCAGCTTGGGGGATACAGTGTTACTGGTAGCCCACGGGGCTGTCCATGAGGGGGCTGGAGTAGTAGGGGTCTGGAGGGTCTTGGAGCTCAGTCTCGTGGGTCTGGGCTTGTTCTTCTTCCCCAACCTCTTCATCCACCGGGCCGTGGCTAGAGCTCTGGGAGCTGGACATGGCACCGTAGCTGTGGTGGGCCGGGGAGGGCATAGGAGTCAAACCCAGCTCCGGCTCCAGCAACACGGATGCCACAAACAGCTGGGGAAGAAAAAATAAACCATGTTCAGTGTGGTATCCAAAGATCAGGTTAAATGTCCATGAAGAAAGTGGGGTTTCACACAATGGAGACTTCTTTGAAAGTTTATTTATTCCATATTAAAGCCAAGGCAGAACATCAGACACTGAAGAGAAGACCAGTGGGCCTATAACTCTGTGTCTTAGTTTTAATATGGAACAAAGAAATATTTAAAGAAGTCTATCATGTGTGACCCCACTTTCTTGAGGAACATTGTATGTTATGAAGGAAAATCACTCAATTCAAAAATTCATCTATGCATCCCATAGTAGTGGGTGAGTTTAGTCCAAATGTGTGGCAGCCTGGAAACCTCTCCAAATCATAGATATCTTTTTTTTTGTATTTTGGGTGGACTGTTCCTTTAAACCCAATTTGTCAGGACAATGGTATGAGGACGATATACGGTGTTTGGAGAAAATTTCTTCTAACAGGATATAACTACTAGCAGAAAAAGCTGGTACTATACACTAGAGGCCGTGGTGGATGTTACAGTGCTCCTCTCTGCATCAGTGAATGTTGCCTCAGCTGGCTGGTCAGACATCTGAAAAATAAATAGATAAATAAATAAATAAATAAATAAATAAAGCAAGGAATGAGAAAAGGACCAGGTGGCTTACCAATAGCCTCCTGCCACTGTCGCACATTACACTCAAAATGCACATTACCTAAATCCTCTCCATAGAAAATGAGCGCTAACATTTAGTCAGCTAAACATTATCTCATTCGGTCTGGGTGGGAGCTGACCTGGTAGCTGGTCGGCTTGTCTGGCTGCCTCCTAAGGCACAGGCGGATAATGGAAAAGGCAATACAGAAGAGCAGGGACACAAAGGTGAATAGGGTGATCGGGTGCACTGGGCCTGGCACAAAAAGAGGGGGGGAAAGCACAGGGATTACCATTTCACCGTATAATACACTGAGATGTGTGGAAAGTGTAATAAACCGGTAAGAATAAAGAGGTGTGTGTGTGGAAGTACCTAAGCGGAGCACAGAGAAGAAGAGCAGCCAGAACATGCAGAGGATGGGAGCCACGATGACCTGGCTGATGGCTGCTCTGTGGATCCACTGGTTGAGCTTGGTGGGAACGTATGCATAGTAGATGTTGTAGCGGTCCACCATGTGCTTCAGGATCACATAGAGCAGACCTAGGAGCACAGTCAAGCACACACACACACACACACACACACACACACGCACAGTGTGATCAGCATACAATTACGATTCACATTTGACAGATGCTTTAATCCAAAGCAACGTACTTATCAGATTTATTTTTATACACAACAAGCAGAGAACAACGACATCACGTAGTATAAAGCTCTGGTTCTGGTCATATAATTAAAACATTACAGTATGATACAGTGCAGTAACATTAGAGTATAAAACATTACATGCTTGTATGGATTCATCTGCTATTTTAGAACAGCATTTTAGTGAAAAAGGTTCGACAGATATAATAAAGCTTTGTGCATTTGCTACTCACTGAAAAAAATGAAATGTAGGCCCATGTTACATCAAAGTATCTTTTTTTTTTAACTGAAACAGCCTAATATTCCCTAAAACCTATGTTTTCTTAACATAAAAATAATAATAATAATGTCATGCCTCTTTTACTTCAAAAAGCATAATCTAACAGTGTGTGTTCATAATAGCTGAAATGGTATTTATGGTGGAACTGCTACCAAAGGTGTTTTATTTAAACATACTTTCTGGTTTATTGACAAAACAAAACATTTCAATAGTTGGAATTATGGTTAGCATGGACATTAGCCACAAACATAACATCAACATGGGCAACATACATAATCCTATGTTGCCTCAACATAAAAAGAAGAGGAATGTCCATAAAGTCCTCATCCTCAGGTATATAAACAAAAATGTCATGATCAGGAATGAATAAAAAGGCAGTCATTGCCATTTATATATATATTTTTATTTATATTGTGACCAGAGTTTGCCATTCAAATTTGCCAGTTGGCTTCCTTGCTCTCCAAAAAATATGTTTGTTTCTTGTTTGGCTCGTTGTTTGCTGGTTGTTTGGCTCCACCCATTGAGGTTTCGCTTAACCAATGAGATTATTTCTGCCTCCACAGCAGCTCTGTTTGTACAACCAAAACACCACTCCACAGAGAGCAACACAGGTAAGAGACACAGAGCAGCAGGGCCTGGTGTGTTCTGCTCGGGATGAGGATCTGACTGTGGTAGTAAATAGAGGCTTGGTGAGGCTCTGGGCAGAGACAGGAGCAGAGTGGGCGTCTGGCTCGCAACTCGCTGTGTCTGGGCGTCTGTAACTACAGCAGCAAATTCACACAGTCTGCACCGGGCTGGCAGGCAGCAGAGGAGAGGGAGGTTATAGTATGAGGAGAGACACTGCACGCATACAGAAACACTCACACACACACACACACACACAAGAGTGAGGCAAGCGAAGGGGAAAGGATGAAGACGACAGCATGGAAAGAATGAAGGAAAGAGGAAAGAAGACGGCCTACATTTCTTAGTCAGCGTATGTGCTAACACACAGCAGGCGCACGCTTACCAAAGGGCATGATAATGGGACATGTGATGCTGTAGGTCATACTGACAGCAAAGATACACATGGTCCAGGCGTACTCCAGACCGAACTGGAACTCGTAGGCCTGGCTCTGCACAGGAAAACATAAACACAGTGAGCAATTTGGTTTCTGTGTGAGTCTTTTACATAACAACCACAGGGCAGCGCTTCAAACCAGCGCACGATCAATTGAATCCCACATTAAAAATAATAATAATACTACAAAACAAGTTGAGCATGAAAGGCTTGGCTCACCCGTTTGACATGGATGCGCTCAGCCTTGGACTTAGCGAAGCAGAGGCGCAGGGCGTACACCATCAGTGCCGGGATGCGAAGCAACTCCATGGCCGTGCCAATCAGACTGGACGTAATCACATAGTTTACAAAGAATGCCCCATTGTCAGGGAGAAACACACACCTGCGCGGAGAGAGGATGGCGCCTGAGAGTTTGCTTGCTGATAAAATGTCTTTTCAAATTACCGCTACTGGTACATTTTCTTTCACGTCGACATTTTTTTTTTTACATCGTTAGACAGAAGAAGTAACCTTACTGGAATTTCACATCCCTCTGATCCAGGAAATTGACATCAAAGAGCCATCTGAAGAACAGGTCCAGACTACAGATAGAATAAAATATAAAAAGAATGTGTGTTTTTTAAAAAAAATGAAAAGACAAGGAACAACCAAAGATTAAAAAGTAGGCAAAATCAAAAGCAAGCCGAGAAAAGCCTCGATTATGCGTACTGTAGTTCTGTGGAATTAGCTTTACCTGGATAAACCAAGTGAGGGCAGGATGATGACCATGAAGACCAGCAGTAAAAAGCACTTGTGCATCGTTACCTGGTTCTCACCGGATCTGAACAAAACAAAAATACATCAAATCAATACGACAGGGAACATAAGGGCATCACGGTGTCATGCACACATAGGCGTAAAATATACCTACACAGTGGATTACACATCCTTCAGTAATGTAATGTAAAGTCTGAGAACTCTGTAGGCCTGCTGTGTTCATTAGCACAAACGACGCTTTTCACACCAGTAAACAGTTGATTTGCATTTGGTCCTTCGCACATCACGCCTGCACATTTGTGGGGGAGGTTATGTAAAGAAAGGGTGCTCATAGGTGCTGCGTGAGGTTGTATCCTTATGCACAGTTGTTCTGCTCCTCAGCGCACGGTGACTACTGTGCATATCATTATCCCCACATGGAGATCTCTATGACAACCTGCCCAGAATAATAGTGCAGGGAGACCGGCGGAGAGAGGGAGGGAAAGAGGGGAGAGAGTAAAAAGAGCAAGAGGGTGAAAGAGAGAAGCAATTGAGATGAAAAAAAAAAGTACTGAGCGTGGAGAGAGGAAAGAGGAAGATAGGTAGGAGCACATGAAGGGCTCATTTGAAGACGCTGAGGACAGACATTTCCATTTCAGAGGAGAGCGGAGAGTGGTCGGCGACAGCAGGTGAGTACCTGGTCCAGTGGGACTCGAAGAAGGCTGAGTAGTAGACGATGAAGGGCAGGAGCACAGAGAACGCCCAAAGCAGGAGGGTAGGGAAGAACTGGGTAATGACTGGATTCTGTTCGGGGAAAGCAAAAAAATTTAATTAATATAACTGAAGTGAGGCAAAAAGTTGAAGTAAGGTCACACACCGAAGGAAAGAAAAAGAAAGAGGGAAAAGGTTTACGAGTCAGTGGATGTTTTTGCTACATAAAACGTGTAAAACTTTTCATCACCCCATAAAAGACCACACAGTCAAACTATCTCGGTGGCTCTGACCTGAAGGCTCTCCACAGGCCGAGTGACATTGAACTTGTCGATGGTGTTGACGATGATGGCAGGAGTGGTGAGGAAGAAAAGCAGGAGGAAGAGGAGGATGTTGAGGAGGACGCAGCGGAGCCACCAGCGAGAGCCGCACACCGACAGGTTTTCCCTGGTGATCGGAGACAACATGAGCTTCAGCTTGCATTATCCAAGATGTAAAAAGTGCGCATGGACCCCGACATGCCTGCATGTTTTGATGCCTGAATTACCCAGCTTAGCCATTTCTTATGTGAGAGAGAGAGTGTGTAGACAGCAGGTTGGGTACAGCACACTCCAACGCTCAGTTTTAATGAAGGAACAGCAGTCCCTGCTCGACCCCAGAGCCTGCAACTACTCTGGCAGTTCCAGGCTCATAACACAAACATAAAAAATCATATAAAAACAGGCACACACACCCACACATATACACACAAATGCAGCCAATGAGGCATGAAGCACAAACAGTGAGTGCTACTGTCTCCCTGGTCAGTCTCCCATACATATGCACCACTCACTTGTTACATAATCTCACTGGGACTGCTGCACTGGCCTTCCAAGATGAAGAACACATACTAGCCCCCTTTTCACTGCAGCAACAGTCAGTGCTTTCTCATCACTTATACCTCTTTATTTCCTGCAGAACAAAAATAACCACTTCCTTCTTACCTTGCTGCCTCCACAGATGATTGTTAATCTGGGATACGGTGTCATATCAGAAAGCCGCTCCATCAATCTAGTCCGAAACATGTGTAATTGACCCTGGACCTGTTTAGGCCTACTGTGGAAAAGGAGCTATTGTGGCGACCCCAGTCACCTAAATATTCACTGACAGGGAGTGAGCTGTAAGCGACACATTTTCTGCATAAATGCACTACAAAGCTATTATATTCCATTTGACACATAGCAAAATGTTAATATCTTGTACCTGATATTGTTAATATTTTTATTTTTCTTGCAGGTGAACAAAGGAAAACACAACAGGTGGAGATGAACAATTCACTTATTGTATACCTGCATCCCTCAGGGGTACCGGCAAAGCACCATTGCTTTAATGCCCTATAACAGGGACATAAAAAAAGAAAACACTGATACTGACCAGATGATGTCACTTGGAGCAGGGGCGTAGCTGACCCTCCAGCTGTGAGACTGCACCACAGTGGTGATGCTGGACTGCTGAGGTCTCCGACGGCAACGCACACGACTGTAGTCCTTCACAATGCTGGAAAATACAGCAAAACATTCAACTTTTCAAGCTGCTGTGGAAAATGGGAACCGCCACACCGTGCTGTGTACAGTATTACATTAAGTGAACGTCTTCTTAGGTCACAGTATGAGATTTAGCTCTTTGCTCAAAAATGAAGCTGTCAGTGGGATGCGAGGAAGTGAAATACATTAACCTAGATGTCACACTGTAGTTTACTCACACAGCAGTCATCCTGTCATCACGGAAAGTCACAAAGGCAATGCCCAGCCTCTTCAGGGAGATGCGATTCTTCTCGGCATTAAACTCATCTGTGAGCTTCTCTTCTAACTCACTGTAGTACTGCTCTGCGTCCACCTGCAGAGACAGGTAGAGCACATATTACTCATCACCTCACTGTCAGGTAGATCCCTCTTAGATTTGTAATGTCAAGGTATTTTGATGTTGCTGCACAAACTTAAATTTGGGTTGCAGTGCCATCCAGTGGTAAAATACTTACTATGCAGTATACTATGCTGTGAGTCAACACTAATAAGTCGTTTGCTGATGCCCCCAGCATTTCAGCCTGATAAAACATACCTGTTCAAAGCCACAGATATCACAACAGAATATCTGAGCACATGGGTGTGTCTTGATCATGATCTTCCCCTCCTTTTGGGCCTTTGTGGTGAAATACAGCCTGCCCTTCATTGCCTTGCGCCTGCAAAACGCAGCATGCAGAGACACCGAAACAGTGACCCAAAGCCTCACAACGATCACAGCCTCTGTGACTCTGATCTGCAGCGGCTACCGTACCTCTCTAAGTCGAGCCTCATCAGCTTATAGACGTCGAAGCAGAAACGGATATCAGTGACTGTGCAGCTGGGGTAGGCCTCACTGGTGAAGGGAACGAGAGCAGTCAGCGACACTATTAATACTCAATGCAATGCTAAAATGTGCCATGCATTTACAGAATATGCTGAGAACATGAATAAACTGATGGAAGAAAACCCTTGAGAACAGGGTTTAAGTACACTTGTATGTAAGAGGCTTGGTGCTTACTGGAAGTGTTTGGTGATGAGACCTGGGTCTGAGATCTCTCTGGGTATGGAGGTAATCATCAGTGTCCTGGCAACCTGCAGTGGATAATATAACCAACACATCAACTTTACAGCACTTTACAGCAGTGTTATTTTCTTCTCAGGGCTCGGAGGGAGAAAACGCCTCATGTGACGATGGTGACAGACCTTCTCATCTTCTCGGTACTCCAGCCGTGATGAGTGGTGAGCCATACACAGCAGCGTGATGATGAAGTAGACCAGAGCGAGGACACTGTGCAGCCACAGAAAGCTGTCCCTGTGACGAGAGGTACAGGAACGTTCACATGCGCTCATACACACAGTCACTCCAGTGATTTTTCATGGCTCTGCGATATTTCACACGCTCTGTTATCACTAATGTAATGTTACACTTACTTTGCACTAACATTAGCCAGTGTTGTTCTTCCAAAATTTTCAGGGCTGTCTCCTGTAGAAGTAATCAGATATGACAGACAGGGAGACGTTTTAAGTTTTAAATGACTTTAAGGAATAGCCTCCTCTTTGTCTGGAGGATGAGGCAATAATGAAGCAATGTAACTATTCGGAGAGCACGTTTTTCCGCCCAATTTAATGAAATCTCTTGACAAGAAATTTCACACAAATTCCAAAAATACAGTCATGCCTAATTCAACTGTTTTACTTTGGGTACCCTTTGTTTACGGTAGCCATGGCAGCCTGTGACAGGGTGTTGGTCTATAAGATGACAGCCAGAAGTAATAAAAAAAAGTGTCTGTGGACAACCCAGCTCCTCATAGACCCCATAATGGCTTACACTCTCTATAGGATGGCTTACTCAGTGCTTCCTACTAAGTCAGCACACAACTGCCAAATGAGATTTCTGCTGCTATTTAGCAGCTGGTTTTATGCACCATTCCAACCTCTGACACCTACATGTGTATGTTAAGAGGAAATGAAGGACTTTCTATTTCTATTTTTCCACTAGATGAATTACCACTTGTAGAAATAGCTATTTGAAGTACAACGTTCTACAATCTGTGTGTGCACGTGCATGTTTCAAAATAAGTTTGTAGCTATTTGTTTTTATTTTAATATGATATTGGTGTGGATCTGTATTTTTTGGAGGAAAAGGTGAATTCCATTCCCCCCATGTGTTACAGACTTTTTATTTAGCTTTTTCCACGGCTGGATTTAGTTTTAGCTGTTGGCCCTTTTACACATAGATGCTTTGGTGTGAGGATGTGTACGGATGTCTCTGTGTGGCCTGGCCTCTTTCCCTGAGAGGTGCACCATGTGCCTCTCCTGAGGCTGAGGATATCCCTTGGCCTGCAGACACCCGGCCAGACCATGCTGTGAGCACCAAATTACCTAGGAGATTCCCGGAAAAGTTGACAGGCAGGATTATGGTCAAAGACAGCAAGCAGACCACAGTCATGAGCAGGATGATGTGGCGCTGGAAGGACAGGTATGTGACGGCATCGATGCCACATTTACTGCGGATCTCCTCATCCCTGCAGAAACAGGTAGGGAATTATGAGACAGGGTAGATGTGTGTGTGTGTGTGTGTGTTTGACTTGTTATACCTCTCCAGAGTGGCAGAATTCCCAAATCCTAAACTTTTTGGGGGATCTACAATAATACACAGGCAAAGAGAGGGGTCAAGTAAGTTGCTGGTGTTTGGATGCTTATGATGTGGCGAGACATATACATGTCAACGTATTCAAATGGGTGCAGGCTTCAGCCATTGTAAGGATGCAGGCCAGGACTTTGTGTCTACAGCTCATACCTCACCACGAGTAAAACTCTGCCACCACTACGCTGGTGCCAAAAGCTGTGGTTGCCCCGGACAGCTCAGGCGGGAGTTTCAGGAAACCCAGTATCATAAAATAGAACAAAAAAAAAAGAAAAAAGAAAAAAAAGAAGAGGTGCTTGTTGGTCTTATGGCAGCCCACACATCGAGAACTCACAGGGTGGGTTTGCTCTTTCCCAGGGAACCCAGGGTGAGCCACTAGCACGAGAGCTAAAAACAGAAGCACCCAAACTCCACCATAATACTATGGAAACCATGGACACGGGGAATTCGCTTTTTTACAAGTCTAAATCGGTTGAGTGCAGTCAGACTCCAGCGAGTGCAAATATTCAACGGGAAACCACGGCACCACTGGTCGCATGAGCCCAGACTCGTTTGTTTTTGCTGCTTAATGAGATATAACATGAGCGCTTACATTTGATGGTGACATCAGCTTTGAAGAGAGAGGCCCAATAAAAGGATGGGAGTTTGGATGGGGGGGGAGGGTGAAACAATTAAAGGGCCAAGTGCTCTGCGTACTTACTTCATATGGTAAAGCGATGTCAGCCAAGAGCAGAAGCCCTGGAAGAGGAGGAGAATTACAAAACATCCAAAGGACTGGTTATTAAAGATAATAAATGACATATGTAAGCGAGTCCGTGCACAGGACATCTGGCTACTAGCATGCCTCTACCATTTGCATAATAATAAGGCCTCCACAGTGACAAAGACATGGAGTTTTAATAGGTCTAGCCTGAAGCAGTAACCACTTTACTGCAGCCTCAGCTTTTGTGTAGGCATTAGGCGATGACTTGAGTCAGACTCTGTCCTACACTGTTATAAACACGAGGAGTGTGACCTCACTTTATCACACAGGTGGCACTGAGTCACAGACAATTCAGCTGAGTCATATTCCAGACTTCTCCCTTACCAGGGTGTACACACTGCCATCTTAGACAGCTGGGCATCATTTAAATGTGCTACTTATAGCTTTTATATATAGCTTATAGCGTTTCCAAACAGCACTACATCATCGTGAAATTAACTGAGACAACTTGCTGTAATTACTGTTAACAAATTACACTATGAACACCATGGTAGCCTCTGTCTCACTTCAGTGGTATTGCTAACGCTAATTTCCCAAAGGCCTTTACCTTGCTCCACTGTGTTATTGTGCAAAGAAACAATTTTGGCACACAATATAACAACACACAGAACTCTATAATGTATTAAAATGAATGCAGTAATGACTTAATGATGTTAAAATGCTACAGGTGCACCATACAACATCAAGGCTTGATTGAAATGAGGACTATTTAGACTCTATTGACAGGAACACATGGGTCACAGAATCAGTCACAGTCACAGAATTTAAACCATTAATTAAAACCATCAATGTTCAGTGTTAATCAATTTATTCCAGTTTTGTCAGTCGAGTCCAAAGGGTACTCACTTTAATGAAATGCCGACATCACGTACCTCTTATGAGTGTTTAGCTGAAATAGTGTCTGTTAGGCAAACCAAGAAAAACTCACCATGTCCTTGGTTTCAGAGTCAGACGGGCTGGACTCTGATGGAGACTTCTCTTTCTCACTTGGTTCTCCATAAAACAGGGATGTAAGACTGAAATGCGCAAATAATGAAGGTAAAGAACAGGAAAGGACAATCACAATGACTGCATGACATCTACTGTATGTTCAAGGCTGAGTTTTTTTTCAGTCCCATAAAGACAATGAGCAGTGTGATGATTGAGGACGATTAATGATGATTTCTGTGGATATTTCTCTGTGGGCCGTACCCCTGACAATTTGACAGCATGTCAAATTAAGCAGCATAATTGAATTTACATGAGCGTCCATCGCTTGGCAAAACACACAGATGCTGCTCGCCCCAGGGTGCTATGGAGCCACTGTTGGTCAGGCAGAACTAATCAAGCCTGCACTCCTGCTGCAGGGGGGCTTCAGGTCAGGCAGAAGAAAAACCACTGGAGATTCACGCAGACTGCTGAGTGGGCTTTAATTCACTTTCAGATCTGATGAGGTATCTGAAAAATATGGGGGCACTGTTGCATCCAAACCACTGTGTGTGTGTGTGTGTACATGTATTATTAAAACATTATTAAAACACATGACATTTGGGCCCATCTGTTCATCAAGGCCCTCAATTAGTTCATCTGATGAAAGCCCTGGTGAACAAATGGGCCAAAATATCATTTGTTTTAATTTGTAGCCTAAAATAAAATAATAATTCTATTTGTGTAATATGTTTCAGAGCAGCGCCTCTGTGCTGTCCCCCTTGGGCTGCATCTTCTCGCAGCTGGTTGAAGCACTATTTTTTCCTTCTACTTGTGTGAACATGTTGCCCTTTCTACAGTTTCACCATTAACTTAACACAAATGAAGCAACACAAATATTGCAGCCACCACTCCAACTGCAAGCTATAGCAACTGCAGGGGCAACATCAGGACATTAATTCAATTCCTACCATTTATGCTCAGTAGAGGGAGCTGGAGGCTGCAGCATCAGGACTCATGAGCAGTTTCAGTGAAGATTATTACTCCATCTTCTCCATCTTGAATATAGATTCAGCTCAGACACCAGCAAGAGAACATTTTTTTTTTAATTTTCAGTGCAATAGAGCAACACCCTCACCTGTCATTCTCCATCAGCAGCGCCAGGCGGCCGTAGTCCCATGCAGCCTTCCTCAGACAGGAGAAGACCAGCAACAGGAACTGGAAGACAAACACAAAACCTGAACACAGAGCACCTTAGAACCCTCAAAAGAAACACTCACACATGCTCACACACACACACACACACTCACACACACACACTAACCCTCTTTTCCCATCCCTGTCTAATGCGAATGAAAATCTGTCAAAGCTGCATGATCTGAGCATCCCCCTTCAGACTGAAGATGGTCTACGCATATGCTCAAGATGTATACAAATAATAGATGGGTCCAAATACAGCAACGACAATAAGCCATCTTAGAGTAGTATGAGGTTGTCTTGGAAACAGAGAGAGGTCACACATATGCACCAGTGACAAATGACAAGTGCGGTCAATAGCAAGAATTAATCTGAACAGCCTATTTTCTTACATAAACGTAGGAGAAACTGTTCAAAACAAGAGAATCAAAAATACCCATGCAATCAAGTATTATAATACACAAAAGAGAATTAATTTTGAGAACGGTGGGTTAAACATGTAATAGCACAGTAACTGCACTCTGATGGATGAATGTACTGATGAATGTTTGACGTTAACTACAGCATAAATCATTTACTCATTTGAGTTTAGTAGATATTGGGTTTGGGGGTGAGGATGACAGCGGCGTTAATAGGAGAAAAGCTCCCATAAATGTGGAATGATTCATTTTTTACTGATCCAAAGCCATGCATAGGTAATCAGGGCAACCTTGACTGAGGCTTGGAGATGAATAACGATTCTGCTTTTGTATTAACAGCCAGGCCTGATAAGATAACGCATCCTAAACTCCATGCTGACACAACAATCTCTCCACTCTCTCTTTGCTTTCTTAGTGTCCGGCTCCTCCCCATTGTTATTCTTATTTTTTTTTTTTGTATTTCTTGTTGTTGCGTGGGCACGCTCTCCTCAAGTCCCGCTGATGATTTATTCTGTATGATGATGGAATTGATGCAGAGGCGTGCTCCCGTCACCTGGGGGGGGGGGCATGCTTTGACTCAGGCTTGTCATTAAGAGACGGCGCACAACCCTCCATGTTGTCCTGACAACCAGGCAGCGATCAAACGAGCCAATTAAAATGTGGGGGCGGTACACTGAGACTGATGGCAGTGCAGAGATCAAGTTTGACAAGGCCTGACAGCAGAACTGAGGTAGTTGACAACTGAAAGAGGAAGCCTGCTATTATGTGGGAGACAGGAGCAAAATATGCAAGTATGTGTTTGTAAACAGTGTGTATGATATTGTATTATGGGAACTGTAACAATTAATCAGTTTTCGATTCATCATGCGATATGATATCACCTCTTAGATATGCAGAGTATGTGTTTGTATTTCTTTGTATTTGTGTGTGTTCTTGTACTCTAAAAGCTCTAAAAGTCCTTGCAGGGAAAGGAAAATGAATAAAATCCTCTGAGTTGGCAACGTTTTGCTGGTCATCAAACGGTCTCTATCCACCTCAAACTTGTTCTTCTTGGACAGATTCAGTTTGCTGGCGTTCTTCAGCAGGAAATAGCTCCAGGGGGCGCTTCACCTCAGAGAACTGTGGATTATGTTGGGCATCTGTGTGATTGTTTTTGGAAAGAGCTGTTGCTGCTCGTTTTTCACATGTGAAGCTTTTTTTAAACATGTGGCAGCCTTGGCCTCCCCTGACACCTGCTGCTCAAAACCTCCAGATTGTAGGCAGGGATGAATGACTGGAAAAACTGTAAAATCTGAATAACAAACTAATAATTTAGTTTAGTGAAATACTTCAAATAAAGTATTTTATCATTACGCCAGCCAGAGGAATTTTCTGGTCTTAAAGGTCAATGAGCTGATGAATGAATTGAGTAAATAAAGTTATAAGGAACATCATTTCCTTACATAATTAGATAAAACACTAGTTTACACAGGAAG